>QZGG01001827.1:0-52780 GCA_006409495.1 Sedum album
TAGGATGAGTTATATAAACAACTGATAGATTGATTAACGATTATTAATATCAATCGATATATTAGTGCAAATGAATGATTGAGTTTAAATTTCTTTCATATAGTGTAAGACGATCTTACATATTTCGATATTCAAACGTGTATGGACCACTCCATCTACTTATTGGAATGCCATTAAAGCTAGTAACTTCCTTTCATATCTACAACGCAATCTATAGATGTAAGGCAAGAGCCACCTTTGGTTCCAGACAATTTAATTCCTTGGGAAGGTACATGTTTATATGGCCTGGAAGGATCTCCTCCACAGACTACAACAACCCATCAGTTCACCGCCATAAACATAAACCAACTAAAAATTTGCTAACGAAATGAGCAGCTGGATGTCAAGACTCAAGATTAAGAAACTAATTTGTAAAGTACTAAGAATGCTTGAATTTAGGTGAATAAGAGTTAAGGGGATCGGGATTCGATGCATGCAGCCAAATGCCGCCAATTAAAATCTACATAGTTTAATTTGGTTTTATATAAAATTATATAGTTTATAGTTTAATTTGGTTGCGAAACGGGGCTAGCTCAGTTGGTTGAGCACTTACCTTTGATTCCAAAGGTCAAGGGTTCAACACCCCGGAGTAGCATAATTTCTCCTCACATTTGAGTAGGAGGTGTTTATTGTCCCTTGCTCAAGATTGATGGGAAGAGGAGTCGTTTGACCTGTACTTCAATTGGATTTATATGTACTAGATGATATTGTATCTTGTACTAGTATTCTACCCAATGTAAACCGTATCGAAAAAAAAATAGTTTAATTTGGTTTTATACAAAATTACATAGTTTAGCTAAAACCCAATTTTAAATATTAATAAATCTTTTATAAAATAATGCGGTTTAGATCCAAAACTATATTGTTAAGACCTAAACTACATAATTTTGAATCCGTTGTATGCAGCATAGTATCTAATTCCAAAGTCATAATATTCTATATGATTTTGAAATTATTATCATCCGAGGCTGCTTACGGACACACAGATGGTGCACAATTGGGCCGGTTCGAAAGCCCAACAACGACCGTGATTTATCCCAAAACGACGTCTTAACGGGCCTTTCAGGCCCAAATATGTATTAGTCAGCAAAACCGTTGACCATTGTGGCGCCAAACATACTAAACCGCCAACATACGACAAGCAGAAAGAAAATAAATATACAACAAAAATACATTTTTTTAAGAAATTACAAAACCAGAAACCTTAAAATCATCAAAATATCAAATTTTCGAATCGAACGGTGGAGGAGCAAAAGAACGAGAAAGATTCAAACTTTCTTAATCTCAAGGCGATTATAAGAAGCCCCAGATTCAAGATTCAACTTTTATCAACAAATCTAGTCCACAAGCCAATCCACAAATACAATTTTATATTTATGTATATTTCAATTATCATATGTATGTATGAATTTAGGTGTATATCTGAATGTAACAATTAATATAAGAATTTAGAATTCACATGTAGTTAATTTCCACGAACCCTAATTTTGAAGAAATCGGATTTTGGTTGTTGTAATAAAGTGTAGATTTTTTTATTTATTTTGAATCAATTAATTGGAATCATCAAATGGGTATTTACTAGTTGTAATTTTCATGATTTGATTCTGTGTTGGACCGTGCATTGCGAGGACTTTGTTAATTTGGGGATCGTAGAGTTGTTGTTGTTGCTTTCTTTTTTCTCCTATTGTGTTGAAACCCTAGTTTTGATTTGGGGGTGTCGGCGATTTTGGATCGGCGATTGGAGTGGATGATGGAGTCAGGGTCGGAAGGGGATGAGAATCATCAGTTTGGGGTTGAGCAGCAGGGAAAGCCTAAGCGTCAGATGAAGACTCCCTTTCAGCTTGAAACCCTAGAAAGAGCATATGCTGGTTTGTTTCGAATTTCTTCGTTTCTGGGGTTGTGTTTTAATCGATTGATGTTGTTTAGAGATGAAAGTTTTATTTTTGTAGGTTTTTGATGTGTTGAGTTTGTGTTGTTGTTTGATTTTGATCAGAGGATATGTATCCATCGGAAGCTGTGAGGATGGAGCTATCAGAGAAATTGAACTTGACTGATAGGCAGTTGCAGATGTGGTTTTGTCATAGGAGATTGAAGGACAAGAAAGGAGGAGGGGGTCCGTCAACTCCTGCAAAAAAGGGTAAAAAGGTAGTAGCGGAACAAATGGATGTTGAAAGAATGGATGTGAGGGATCAGTACAGTGAGCAGGGTTCGGGGTCTGGTCCGGATTCTGATATGGAGTCTAGCCCCGTGAGTTATAGAGAAGGTAAAAATTTGGTGGCGCAACGGTATATGGGTAATCAGTGGGATGAAGAGTCTCCTCAAGCTGCTTTTGAGAGGAGTATTGTTGCTGCGATAGAACGGCAGTTAGGAGAGCCGTTGCCAGAGGATGGACCTATTCTTGGGATTGAGTTTGACTCTCCACCTCCTGGCGCCTTCTGTAATCCTCCAGGTATGTGGGATGTCTGATGGTCCTTGTGAAAATCTATATGTATGCCCTTATGTATTGCTTCTATTTGTGTGTACAGCATAAAGCGGCTCTTTCTAGTTTAAGCTGTCTGCACCAGCTCTTCTTTAGAATAATATAGCAAACTGTATATTGATATGATAATGCTCTGTGTTTATATTTTGACCTTTCAAGGCTAACTCATTACAATAAATTTGAACAGAAACTCGATCGAGACACAGAAGTTATGGTAGTCCGCCTGATAGGGAAGTGCATCAGCTTAGTGGAAATCGATCAATGAAAGTAAGTGTGCATCGCACAGAGATGCATATTTTTTTTGTAGAATTCTTTAATTATATCATCAACATTAGTTTCATACCTTGTATGTTTTAATTTCTTGTCAGCAGCCATATGTGATGAGTGCCTATGACGGAGCTGAAGAGTTTTATGATACTCCATTTGAGGGTCGAAGCTCAGGCCTCCTCCCTCATGACCAAAAGCTTTCGGAGTTGTATGGTATCCAAGGGCACTCAAATATACGTAAAAATGGAAAGCCAGGCCGGATTATTTCCCCAGCTGTGATGGACTACAAGTCAACTGCTGCGAGGAGAGACAAGTTTATCGACACTGAAATGGATAATGTGTTTGATGGGCAGAGAGGCTACGGATCTGAAAGTCATCAAGCAGTATCCGGAGGCAATAATCATAATGTCGATGTCTTAAGGAATGATAGGAAACGGAAGGTATCATTATCTCTTTACCGAATTCAATTCAGCATCTAAAAGTTTACCAAACCAGGAATGCCTATATTTGCAATATTGTACAGGCTGAGGATAATATGGCTCCAAGGGAAGCTGACGAGAAGAGGATTCGTAAGGAGCTTGAGAAGCAAGAGATTCTGAGGCAGAAGGTACATCCTCGTGTCAGCATTTTCAGCATTCATTTTTTATGTTAGCTTAAGTTAAACCACATAACAACCCTGATATTCAGAGAGAGGAACAGCTAAGAAAGGATATGGAGAAAGTGGACCGCGAGAGAAAGAAAGAAGAGGAGAGGTTGATGCGTGAAAAGCAACGAGAGGAGGAAAGACTCTTACGTGAACAAAAACGGGAACTTGAGCGCCGAGAAAAATTTATGCTAAAGGGAATCGCTGAAAGTAAGTGTTTTGGTTTATTGTTTAAAGAATTCATTTCGATATGTTCTAATGTCATTCTTTATCTGCTTATTAAGGCTGAAAAGCTGAGACAAAAAGAAGAGCTTCGCAAAGAGAAGGAAGCTTTACGTATGAAAGCTGCAATGGATAAGGCAACTGCGCGGCGTATTATTAGGGAATCTATGGGTCTTATTGAGGATGAACGATTGGAATTGATGGAATTGGCTGTTTCAAGCAAAGGGTTGGAATCGATAGCATCCCTTGACTTCGATTCTTTGCAAAATCTTGAATCTTTCCGAGGTACAGTTAAAACCACAAAATGAGACATCACTATTTTTAAGACTACTGGCTTTTTCTTAGATTTCTAACTTCAGATGTTGACGAGATCGTCCACTGTTCTTATTTATCAACATTCTTAGTTGATGGTTCCTAACTAACTGTGATCATCAACCACAGATTCTTTGATGGAGTTCCCCCCAAAGTCTTTGCAACTGAAGAAGCCATTTGGAGTTCAGCCGTGGACCAATTCAGATAATAACATTGGCAACCTTCTAATGGTATGTGCGTCGTCCTCTTTTGTATGCCTCATCATTATACATGCCGGTTGGATTTATAGTAAAGTTTACACGTTATATTATGTTTCAGGCATGGAGGTTTTTCACTACCTTTGCTGATATTCTTGAGCTTTGGCCTTTTACTCTTGATGAGTTTGTTCAAGCTTTCCATGATTACGTGAGTCATTTGTGATTTTTTATCTAAAAAATACTTCTGCCCCCCCACACCCCACTGATGATTTGATTTATATTAAAATATATTCAGGACTCGAGGTTATTGGGAGAAATGCATGTTGCGCTTCTGAAACTGATGTTAAAAGATATTGAGGATGCATCAAGGGCCTCCCAAATGGCATCAGGATTAAGCCAATCGGTCACTGTTAATCCAGAAGGTGGACACCCACACATTGTTGAAGGGGTAAGGCTCATATTGTGATATGGGTTACTGCAGATGTTGGGTATGCCAAAATTTATAACATTTTTGTTATTCTTGTTTTTTACGGTAGGCATATGCTTGGGGGTTTGACGTAAGCATCTGGAAGCAGCACTTGAATGCTTTAACATGGCCTGAAATAATGCGGCAGCTTGCGCTTTCTGCTGGATTTGGTCCGCAGTTGAAGAAAAAGAAGACTTCCAAAGTAGAAACATTGGACGACATTAAGGAGGTTTGCTTGAACAATATTCTCTATGAATCTATATTAGTCGGTTTGATATCCTGTGGACTTGAATTTGTCCCATAAAAATGCTCATATTTTACATTTTGGAATGAAAATATTTACAACAGTTCATTTTGACGCAGTCTAAAGGATCTGAAGACGTTGTTTCTATTCTACGAAATGGATCTGCCGCCCAAAATGCAATTGTAAAGATGCAACATAGAGGACTTGCGCTACCTCGAAAGTCTAGGCATCGACTTACACCCGGAACTGTGAAATTCGCTGCCTTTCATATACTTTCATGTGAAGGGAGCAATGGCCTGACTATAACTGAACTCGCAGAGCGGATTCAGGTAAGCTCTAACTTAATCTCAGCAAAAGTTTCCTACTCTGTTGTACTCGACTGTTTATTAATTTGTCTCCTTTTTCATTTAAGAAATATGGACTTAGGGATCTATCTTCTAGCAAAAAGCCAGAAGCATCAATAGGTGTCGCATTGACTAGAGATGCAACACTCTTTGAAAGAGTAGCTCCTTCAACCTATTGTGTGCGCCCTCCATACAGGAAGGATCCTGCTGATGCAGAATCCGTTCTTTCAGCGGCGAGGGAGAAACTTCAGGCACTGGGTAATACAATTTTGCCTGCTGAAGATGCGGATGGGTTAGAAAGAGATGAAGATTTTGAATGTGATGGTGCTGCGGATAAAGTTGATGAGGTTGGCACTCCTTCGCTTGCCAATGATAATGTGATGGCTTTTGATGAAGAACCTGTATGCTTGGGAAATGGAAATGATAATTCCAGTGAGGATGGTGTCATAAATATCCCTAGTGACCTCGACAAGGAGTCTCCATTAATCTCGAGTAATTGTGTGGATAAGAATGGTCATGGCTTAAGCACCGAGTTAGACATTGCGAGGATGGATGCGCATCTAAGAAATCCTGATGAAGAAAGTCATGAGGTGGATGAAAGCCAATCTTGGGAATCATGGGTTCAAGGACTTGCTGAAGGCGATTATTCCGCTCTTAGCATTGAAGAGCGTCTCAATGCTCTTGTGGCTTTGATTGGACTCGCAATTGAAGGAAATACTATACGATCTGTCCTTGAGGTAAAAGAGTATATGCCATTTTGGCATAATATCAGTTTATTCTGTTTGATCGATGAATTTCATGATAATGCAGTATAATAATATGTCACCTTTCTTGCATCAGGCTCGTCTAGAAGCAGCAAGTGCTCTAAAAAAGCAAATGTGGGCAGAAGCCGAGCTGGATATGAAACGTACCAGAGATGGAATAGCAATGAAAAATCCGAGATACGACGCTGATGTGAAGCCTGGAGTTGGTGGCCACCAAAGTCCTATGCTGGTGGACGAGAGCGCTGAAGAACAAAAATCATTAGCTGGTGGTATTCCCAATGGAAATGTTTCAGTGTTTCAAGAGGCCTTCACCGGAGCAGAGTTTGCATCTGAGCAACACAAATATGCTGTTGAAAAATCACGCATTCAGCTCAAGTTTTTTATCTCGTTCAGAGCAGAAGATTTGTATGCATATAGGCATTTGCCTCTTGGTCAAGATCGTAGGCATAATAGATACTGGCAATTCGTTACATCCGCTTCCAAATATGATCCTGGTACTGGTAGAATCTTTGTTGAATCGCAAGATGGACATTGGAGGTTGATTGACACTGCCGAGGTATATCATTAATCATTAATCATTAATCATTCAGCATCAGTTATTATTATTTCTGGTCTCACATTTGATTGTTTCTCAGCTTGCTAATGGGACTTAGTTTTTATGCAGACATTTGACGCTCTTTTGTCATCCTTGGATACTAGAGGAGTTAGAGAATCAAATTTGCACTACATGCTGAAAAAGATCGAACCATCGTTCAAGCGAAATCTTGAGACAACGTCATTAACTAAAAGCTTAGGATTCAATAATGATCGCGAGAGTGACTTGACAGATATTAACTCCGGTCCCGATTGTCCATCAGGTGTTGATAGTCCTAGAAGCATGATATGTGCAGTTGGTAGTCCGGAGTGCTCTTCATCATTTCAAATCAAGCTTGGTAGAAGTTCATCTGAGAGGGTATCAGCATTCCAAAAATATCTCGAGTTTGAGAAATGGATGTCGAAGGAATGTTCTAAATTAACTACAGTCTGGAACATGAAATTTTGTGAACGCAGATGCGATCCGCTTTTAGAACTTTGTGATACATGTCACGACATATATTTATTTGGGGATAGTCAATCGCATCCTTGCCTTCAGAAGTCTGGGAACTCTGATGATATTGACGAATGTGGCACTAGTGTTGAGGCTGCAGATCCTAAGTTCCTTTTCCAATATTCTCATCTCCCATTCGGCATCAGACTGCTGAAAAGACTCCTCGCTCACCTTGAGGTAAGAAAAAATAGAACTCGGTGACATTACTTTTACTCAATATCCGCTCTTTGATACTAATTGCATTTCGGAGGCTCTTCCCATTCATATACTTTTGTAGACTTGATCTAACTGTGGTTTTATGAATCGTCAGGCTTTCATCCCAGCAGAAGCTCTTCAATATTTTTGGGAAGGCGATCACAGGAAGGCATGGGGTATGAAGCTATATGCATCTTCCTCGGTCAAGGATTTATTCAAGGTATGAGGCTTTCATCCAGTTATTATCATTTTTGAGTGTGCGTTTGAAAGCCATTTTGAGCGTGGAACAGATTAATTGTAATCGTTATATAGAATACAATCTTTTTTCTGTTTGGCTGGGTGTAGTTTGTTTATTTCTTAAAGGAACCCTCTTGTTGCAGGTCTTGACTTGCTTGGAAATGGGCATTAGACGAGAATGTCTTTCACAAAACTTCAGGACAACTCAAGAGCTATTGAATGCTTATTCATTGTTCGAACATAAGTTGTACGATTTATCTTCCCCTGATACAGTTCCTGATCTTCCATGGGTACCACAAAATACAGCTGCTGTAGCTCTCAGGCTTTTGGAATTTGAAGCATCAATCTCGATCCCTGACGATGATGAGGATCCATTTGAATGCAAGGAGACTTCGGTTTCTTTAGCAAATGTAAGTTGAAGTTTACACACTTGCATTCTAAAAGACATGATCAATCCGCTCAAGTGTTTCTTTTGCGCAGGGATCGTCGTCAAGGTATGCCTCTCCCTCGAATAATCATGTAGTTAAATCGGCGGAGGCTTATCAAAAGCGTCCTGCTGGTAAAGTTTATGCTTCTGACAGAGGATATGTGGATTCTCCAACTCAGAACTATGGGAAAGTACGACGGCTTGGACCTGGCGGGAAGTTGCAGAAACCATCATCACGCTCCAGTAAACCAAAAGCTCGTCAGCCTGATAACTATGACAACTTTGCAGCACACAATATAACGAAGCTTGATGAATTAGGAGGACAAGGTGAGATGTCAGGATGGGGTAACAGACTAGTTCGAGGAAAAAGAACAGTAAAAGGTACAGCCAAAGAAACTCAATCCAGCCATCATCCCAGTCAAAACAGCACAAAACCACCAAGATTTGAGCTCAGTCATCAAAACATACAAGTACACGAACAATCCCATGCAGAATATGACGACGATTCTAGTTCCAGTGAATCAGAATCTGATCGTGAGAATTGGGGTCTAAACTTTCGCCCAGTTTCTGATAAACTCGATGAATCATCATCATCATCATCTAGTGAAGACGAAGACATGAACGACTCAGATGGCATTGACACCAAAGTTCCACCGATTTTCCAGGATGCAAATACTAACGAAAATTCCAAGTTTACTAATACCGTAGGTGAAGACTCTGAATCAGATGAAGACAGTGATTGAACTGAACCAAGTGCCCAAAAGCCATATTATGTTATACTACTCGTCCAAGTTATATCTACCATCCAGCATTTTTGGTACGCAATGTCGACTTGCGCGCAGGTACACATTTGAATGTGAAACATTACATGAGATTACAGGCATAGTTAGAAACACATTTACAATTGTTGTTTCATGTATCATATGTTGAATTGCTTGCTACTTATGACATCCATCATCAGTAAATTTGTAAAGACATGATTTTTCCTATCAATATTTTTGCAAAATTTGAAAAATGAGAATGTGTCAAGGTGAAGTATGGGGCCAGAGGTAGATGCAGCATAACATAATATTGTTGAGCGCAAATCACGCAGCTTCTCCTTAAACTAGAGAAAAAGGAAACCCTACTGTTATTGATATGATAATAGTCAACTACTTCCGTTGACCATTATTGTCAAAAACATATCATTTCTTTCCCCAACCCTAACTAATCCTTGTCTCCACGCTATTCATCAAAAAATGCAACCCTTGTTTATCTGCCCTGTCAATTATTTTACGTAATTTTTCTCATTTATTGATTCTACCAATGTGTATAAATCCAACCTGAACGCGGCGACGGTTGGATAGAAGTGGAAGTTCGACAAAAAGTAGCGGTCTAACGGTCAGTCATCCAATCTCTGTGGTATTTGGATTCATAGATCGGTGGTTGAACCCTCCCGGTGCATCTACCCTTTGAATTTGGGTATCCAATCCTGAGCATGTAGGAATAATTTTATTTTATTTTTTAAGAAAAAAAATACAAGTGGAAGTGGCCGCTTATCCATTCGAAGCGGCCTAGATCGGAGGCAAGCTCGATCAACTACAACCACATAGGGACTTTAAGGATGTGCATTGCCTTTGTCTTGAGGTGAACTACCTCATATTTAAGATATCAACAGTCAAGTTTGAAGTAGGGTTTGTTGGGTGTAGCCGTGTAGGCCCGACCAACACCTTGAGCACCAAAATTAGCGCATGCAATCTTAATGCACTTCAACGTCCACTCCCAATTCACACGTCCATTCCTCCTCAATCTCCGCCATATTATTCACCCAATTATCAACTTTTCAATAACTCCATTTTATTGTATTTCAAATATTCATTTGAGTTATATGCTCCTTTTTGAGTGTTATTACTGATTCCGATTACATCTTTTTTGTGACTTTTGAATGTTGAGTAGTAAACTAAACCTACTTTGGGATCGAGTAGGTGCTTTATTTGTCTGCATTAGGTAAGATTAGCTTAACAAATTATCTCTTATCTAGAGTTAGGATAGATCAATATCCAGTTGGATCCAAAAGTCGATTTATAAGTCACGATTCATGATCTAACTATTCAATACGGTAACTTGTTAGCTGAAATTCTTGCTTTCAAATGTAATTAATATTAAAAAATTAAAAGAAAAAAATAGAATTATATGTGTCAATTTTTATAAAATATATTAAAAAAAGCATCGAGCAACATAAATCCTTCTATATAAGCACACTACCAGAAACATACTCATCTCCAAATCTCACTCTGCTCTGCTCTCCTCCCCTGTTTCGCCATCAATGGCTTCCTCAATCTCAACCCTCATTCTCCTCGTCATCATCACGATCTCATCACCTCTCATCACGCTAGAGATAGCCAGTTCTTCAACAAAGTCACAAACACACCAACCCAAACTGAAACCGTCGTGTTACCCGACAAAGTACAAGAACAACAGCCGGAGTTTGTACCCCAGAACCAAAATGGCCATGGCCTGTACGGAAAAGATAACACTGATACCGAGTCAGGAGTCCAGAGACAGACGCCGGGGACGTACGCTTCTAGAAATACTACAGTTATAATAATGACAAAAACAGAGCAGTGACTGAAGAAACAGAACAGTTCGGGAACCAAAACGGCGAGACTTTTTACACGAACAATGGAGAGAAGTACCAAAACGGCGAGACTTTTTACACCAACAATGGAGAAAAGTACCAAAACGACGACGCGTCATTCGATTTCGAAGACACCAAGGATCAAAACGACGACGCTTTTTACAACAACAACATCAATGGTGTCGGAACGAGCATTACGACACTTACACCACCCAGAAAGACAATGGAGAGAAGTACTACTCTAACAAAGACCAAAACGACGACGCATCATTCTACAACAACAACTACAACGGCGTCGGAACAGAGCATTACACGACAGATTCCCAAAAAGACAACCTCGGAGAAACCGAAACGTACTACACCAACTCTGATAAAAACGACCGATATGGGAGCCAGTTGAAGCAGACTGAGACGAGCTACGACAACAATGGATTCACGAATGAGCTGAACACGCGATACAACACGATCAAACCCCAGAACAGAGTGTCGAATGTGGAGAGGCAAGGTATGAGCGACACAAGATTTCTCGAGAATGGGAAGTACTACTACGATGTGAACATGGAAGTGAAGAACCAGTACGCTAATCAGAACACCTACAAGTACAATTACAACCCCAAGTCGAATTACGAGTCTCAGTTTGGAAACAAAGAGTATCAGAACAATGACGTTGACCAAGTCAACGCTAATTACGAAAGTAACAACAGGGTTTATGATAACAGTGGCGGTGAGAAGTACGAGTTTAACACTATGGAAGAGTATGAGCAGAGCCGCCAGAAACAGTACGATCCTTGAAGCTGATAACTCGGGTCAACTCGGGTCGGGTCTATGTTACAACTTTGTTCTTCTGTGTTTGGTTGAAGTGAAGTTGATTATTATATGATAATTAAGTTATATGGTTTTTCGTTAATTAGGGTTTGGAATTTGCGATATTAATTCAAGTGTTAAATAAGATATGATTATGTTAAGGTATTTATTTGTTATCCACATTTGCATATGTTTTGAGATTCTTCTCAATGGAATGTTTGTCGAATTCGATACGCTGAACTTGAGCTATCTGGCTATTTTTGTCACCCGGGACCAAAAGAAACCAGCATTTTCCGTCAATTGGTTCTCGTACCCATTTAAGTTTTGTTTTGCATCTGCAACAAAAATTGTCGCATTCAAATAAATCATTTTCGATACTAGGGTGTTGTCATAGTGGTTAAAAAATTATAAATTCTCTGGATCTTGAGGTAATTCATGATCAAACCTTTATAAAAATTAGTTATTTTTCGTTCCCAGCTATAAAAGTATGATACTTTGATTTAGAACGTGAACAGAAGGTAGCGTAATTCTTTCGATAACTGATTGATTGATTGAATATGCGCGTTGTATCGTAGAAAAAACTAAAACAAAACTCGGGAAAATTCCACATTAAAGAGGGAAAGAGGCTTGAAACTGAAGGCAGGGCAGGTGCAAAGCCACACATCGTTTGGGTTGGTTGGTAAACATTAATAATACCAATCTGTATGCGCAAGAACAGCAAGTAATTGCGGAAGTTGGGTTCGATGGCTATCACGGATTTAGCATTTTTCAAACATCATATGTCACTATTGGAGTTAAAGTTGGGTTGGCCTAAAAGCAATATGCTAGTAAAAGGTACCACATTTGAAACACTAATCTCTTGTCCAAATTTATGAATATAACAATAATGGTTTGAACTCATTTTTCAAAGTAAGTTGATACATGTTTTTAGGTTGAATGGTTGATGACATTGGTAGGAGTAGGATGCCTATTTTAAAGCACATGGAGGGAATAGCCATAGAAAATAGACAAGTGAACAAGTAAGATGAGGCTATTGGGTATACTGCAATGTGGGAGAACAGCAATGGCATGTGTCCATGTGTGGGTAATAGTGTCTCATGAAGTAATTGTGGGCAAGGACTTCACCTGCATTTTGAGGCAATTGAAGTTGCATACATCTTAGGCTACCTATCCTACTACTTTCCCAACGTGATGTTAATAGAATGAAATCTCAAGGTTAGGACGATCTATTTTGTAAGACGGAAGAACTTATTTTAATTGTTGATTTGATAAATTTGACAGTTGAGATTAAATTTTAATTAAAAAAGACGTTGAATTTGCAACAAACACGGATGGTTGGAGCTAATATCAGTATCAACCGATAGATAAATAGAAATCACCGGTTAAGATGATATCCTACTGTCAATGGAAAACTTGATTGTCCTCCTAGAAATTAATCCTGAGATACCCAACATCCAAATTCAGAAAAATAAAACCGCATTTTTTACGACGAATTCAATAAATTAAGTTTGAAATTTAGCAAAACTACATTATTCTTTGGGCCAAGAAATAATTAACCTTTTATGAATGGACCCAAGCCCAATAAGAGATTTGGATTAAACTGTAAGATTATTGTTATCTTATGTGAATGTTGTGTTTTTATTTCATTCAATTTTGTTCCTCAGGTCAAGGGTTCGATCTCTGGCCTCACCATTTATTCAATCCTTCCTTGTGGGAGGATGTTGCCTTCCTCCTGCCTCGTGCATGGAGGCTCTTCGCCCCCTCCACCCATGCGTGGAGGCTCTTCGCCTGTATTCCTGTTGTTCTCTTGGAGGGTTGTTCTTCATCTATGCGGAAGAGACATGCATGCTTGATGCTGTCGATTGTGGGTTGGATGTCCGTTGCTGTGACCAGAGCTTCAAATGATTAGAATAGATATCATGTATACGATCTCTATGAATTGTACCCAATATAACCACTATCGGAAAAAAAAATTTTGTTCCAGAAATATGAAACTAATTAATTAATAAATCTTACAGAAAAATGAACGACTCACTAAAACCCTAAGCCCTAAATTCAAAAAATCAAACCCAATTCACATCACCATGTCCACATTCGCCACCGCCAGATCCGTCTTCCGATCGCCCCTTCCGTCCGTACAACAGCAGCCAAGCTGACCGGCGTTGCAAAACCAACCCGCGCGTCTGCGTTTACCCTCCCGAAGCAGAGGCCGCTTTCGCATCGTGTTTTCAGGTTTTTATTCTGGAAATTGAATTTTTAATTGGTTTTAATTTTGCGGCGATGAGTTGATTGATTGAGACTGAGATGTTTTCTGTGATGTGTTTTTTGGTTTAAGGTTTCCAATTGAAGTGAGCAGTGTGTGTTTGGAATCGATGATGCCTTATCACACTGCTACATCTTCTGCTTTGCTTAATTCAATGCTATCTGACAATCGGAGTCTTTATTGCTGGAACCCTGAAGGTGAAACTCCATACTTGTGTCATTGAAATTCATATTCAATTGCTTGCTGTTTTGATTTGAGAATGGTCTGAAATGCCGGAAATATTTTTTGCGACATGAATGTTTTGATTGGAGAATGTATTTAGAATTGATAGATTCTCTGTATGGTTTTCCCTGCTTTGAGTGACTCGTGAGTGTGCTATGTAGTGAGGAGATCAATGTTGCTAGTGATGAGTTAGTAGATAAATTTGTCATTTGTGGTGATGGGAGGCACTTGATATATACTAATTTAAAAATTTATGCGAAGATATATTTATACCATGTTGACTTAATAAAAGTAGTATGGTCTATTTTCTTTTTGTAGGGGAAGACAAATAAATGGAGAGGAAATGAGAGATGGTCTCGCTTGAATTTAAACTAATAGAAGCTTTGTTAGGGGAGTGAAATGAAATTGCTTGTTTTTGCATGGACAGAGCGGATTGTTTTTCATTAACGAGATTTGTGATTCCGCAGCATTTTTTGAAGAAAGTGTAGTTGACGCTTACCTCATAATTGTTACTTAGTACCGACATTGATCATACTGATTGAAATGCAATGCTAAATATTGTTGTCCGCTGTTCTTATTGTGTAATAAAAAGTGCAACTGTTCTGCGAAACTTGAACTACAATCACGATGTTTTCAGTTTAATGTTGATCGATTTATATACTATATATGTGTTCAATACTAAATAAGTTGGTGTTGGAATCCACTTATTTGTAGGCCGTGTTTTAAATGAACCGACCCTTAACTCTCATTAGCTGGTTAGACCGTGAATCACACTGAACTTTTAGTTTTCTAATTTCTTGGAGTTTTAAATGGGATAATTTACTTTCCTTTTGACTTGGGCTTTTCTTTGTTTTTGTCAATAGGACCATGACCAGTCATTCACTGTTGATGACTTCCATTTGAAGATCTCAAGGTGTCTAGTTATCTTTTTAGATATTTGAAAGGATGATTACATTTTCCTAGTTTTGCTAGTGAGTATAATTCCCTTGCAGTATTGAACATCGATGATTATTTCAAATAGGGTTCAATAGATCTAAATACATTAGGTTAATATCACCAGCTACAAAACTGCCATTTTCTTCTAGGTTTGGTTGGCTTCTGATTTTTTGGACAGCTTCTGTCATTCGATTGTAGATTTTCCTTCCGTGTTATGTTAATCTTTGTCAGTCTACGGGTACACACTGATGAAATCATAATTTAGACTCTAGTTCATTAGTGTCCGTGCTCAAGACTTCAGACCGTAACAGCCTGCCAAAGCAATACCTTAATTTTACCATCCCTTGCTTTTTGTTGCAAGATTGCTAAACACACATGACTTGCACTTTTTCTGCTCATAAAAGATGATCCCACTGAAGTTACAGTATCTGGATGTTTCCTCTGGAGCTTCAAACATGGTCTATTCAATTGATAGGATGATCAACATGTCTTCAGCTTGATATTTTTTGACGCAATTTTTTAAATTCATTACCAGTTTACAGTTTTGCCAAAGTTTATCTGCCCTGCAGATTGCATAATTACATTACAGTCCCTGTAGTTTTTCTGGGCTTGTAGCCTCATCTGGGCCCAGCAAAATTTTAAATTATATTTTATAACTTATTACCGAAAATAAGCTCGGTAAAACCCTACCTAGAAGTCATCCAACTTCGATCGGAACGGTACTGGATCCACGTCATCATGTCGGCATTTGCTTCCGTCAGATCCGTCCTCCGATCATCCTCAATCCGACTAGCCGCTTCCAAAGTCTCTGGTGGCGCAAAACCAGCTCGCGGCTCGGCTTTCTCCATGCCCAAGCCGAAGCCGCTTTCGCAGCGCATTTGCAGGTTCGCGTTTCATCTAATTGACAGTTTAGTTGCTCCAATAGAAATTCCATATTAGTTGATGATTTGATGTTCTTGAATTTTATATTGCAATTCGTTTTGTTCATGAAATTTGTGTTTAATTTGTTGGGTATGTTTTGAAGGTCTCCAGTGGAGATGAGCAGTGTTTGCCTGGAGTCATTGCTGCCTTATCACACTGCTACCGCTTCGTCTTTGTTGAATTCGATGTTGTCAGTCAACAGGAGCCTCTATGGATACCTTGAAGGTACTTTTCAATCTCGTCCAGCTGAAGTTTCAATGCAATTTTGTCATTTCAAACCAAGAGTGTTATTGTGTGATTCTATGAACTCATTTTTTTTCTTGAATGGGAGATTGTGAGTGTAGGCTAGTGACAATGAAGTTTTAATTTCTAAAACACTGTAATGGCAATGAAAAGATCTGATCTATGTTAGATTCTAAGGAAACAATATTTTTGTGCCGATTAAGTGAATCTAGATTTTGGTCTATTTTAATTTTGTAGGGAAAGACAAGTAACTGAACTGAGGAGGGAACCATTGATGGGTTGCATGTGCCATGTCAAGAGCTTATTTACTTTATTTGCCTTGCTTATAGATGTGTGAGAGGCCTACTTCAATTTTCTCAAGGCTTATTAACTTAGTACCTGAGAAACAGTACCTTCCAATTCCGTTTTTTATTTCTTCCAAGGGTTCTGCTTTGACTCGAAGCAGAACTGCAATGTCCATCTTGTTCTCGACTTTTTGTTGTGCAAAGCTAATGTCATGCCTGCTTAGCATATATAGTCATATAATCATGTACCTGGTTAGAAGAGCATACTAATATGTTGTATTCAACCAGATTGCAATGATGATGATTAATGAATGTCAGAAGACTCGACCTATGGCTATATATTTGTAAGTTAGGGATTTGCTCTTCTATGATCAGTGGTCACTATGTTACCAAACGAGTCCCATCAAAGAAAGACAACGTCCTTGTTTGAACATTGAGGCCACAACTCTTGAGTATAGATTCTATAGAATTTAGTTGTTCATTTTTAGCTTGTCTAAGATGTTTTTGCTTCTAATTGAATATGTCCGTATTACCTAAATCTAAATCCTGAAAACTGCCTAGTTTTTTCTTTTCTTTCCATTAAACTCATGATTTCCTTTGTCTATTTGACCAGGACTGTGAGAACTCCATTGGTACAGACAAACTTCGATCTGAGACATATGGCCTCACTACTCGTTCAGTTACACATTAGCTCCAATATTATGATGATTTGGTAGCATGGAGATTCGTTGTTTGTAACTTCAGAGTTTTTGTATTTATAATAAGAAGAAAACAGAGGTGCTTTGAAACACCTCATTTTGAAATCTGAATGCCTGTTTTCAGCTTAGAACCAAATTCATCAATTGAATCATGCGAGTCAGAACCAGGCTCACTAGACGCAGACAGACATCAAGCGTGTTTGTGTATAAGCGGTACTCTTATTTTTGTTTATTCCAAAAAAATTGAGAAAAAGTTTCATCCGCACATCTAAAACCCTAAACACGTCACAATCTTCAAAACCCTAATCTGATTGGATCTCAACCTCGTCGCCATGTCCGCCTTCGCCGCAGCTAGAGCCGCCTTCCGATCAGCCGGCTTTCGGAGTGCCGCATCTAAGATATCATCCGGAAGCAAAGCTGCCCGCGCCTCCCCTTTCTCTCTTCCGAAGCATAAGCCTCTTTCGCAGCGCATTTGCAGGTTCGTTTCGTATTCTTATCGATTGAATTACGCTCGTGTTATAGGCTTTGATCGTATGTTGAATTGGAATCCTGATTGTTCAGGTCTCCCTATGAAATGAGTGTCTGCGTTGAGTCGATGATGCCCTACCACACTGCTACTGCTTCGGCTTTGTTGAACTCTATGCTCTCCGCCGACCGGAGCTTGTATGGTTGGAATTCTGAAGGTGAGATTTTCTCTCTTTCAATTTTCAGTTTTTGTCGGGTATTTAACAGAAACCAATGTAGTGTTGAGTGCCGCAATTGATTATTTTAGAGTATGTTAAAGGCCGGGGTGTATCATTAGTGAGTGTAACACATTTCCTAAATGTTGTGTGTTAGGTTCGTAAGGGGAAGATGGAGTCGATGATGACTGGGGTTAGGATTTATTTTTGTACTAGAAAAAATTTATGG
This sequence comes from Sedum album, assembly GCA_006409495.1. NCBI lineage: Eukaryota > Viridiplantae > Streptophyta > Magnoliopsida > Saxifragales > Crassulaceae > Sedum > Sedum album. Next base: position 17,821 of record QZGG01001827.1, read on the forward strand.
TGAATTTGCAACATATTGGTAAAAATGGATTGGTGTATGTTTATTTTGTAGGGAAAGACGACACTAGCTGAAGAACTTGGCAACAGAGAGTGGAATGAAAATCAATTGTAATAGCATTAGATAAGTTTAAGAGAGTGACCTCAATTAATGAGTCAATGAACATCGTTTTTATCTTGCTCCGACATGAACACTGCTCGGGATAAATGTCTTTAGCTTACTTTATATCATAGGTTCTACCCTTGAATGATGAAGTTTGGTTTATCGAATAAATGTTGTTAGCTGTTTTGCTTCGTTATAGTGTACATTTGTGGTGATGGGATTATGTAGTTTATCAATACTGATGTGTCGAATTTAAACAGATTGCAATGATGACGTATAATGAATTTCAGAAGACCGGGAACTATTAGGTACATTGATGTTTTGCTGATTGTAAGCTAGGAATTGAGTTTTAATTTCTCGGCCGGGTTTCTGAGAAAATGATAAGAAGAATGATTTCTTAACTCGCCTGTTGCATTTACTAGGTCATTTCATTCTGTTCATAGGTCTGATTTGTGTTTAAAATCTATGTTTTTTCTAAAATGCCAGTTTCTTTGTAGGTTGATTCTCGCACGCCGAAGAGTTGGAATTTTTGTTTAGAGCACTAAGGCTGTGATCAAACCTTCATTGCTATAGGAGTTCACTATGCCATTTTGCTCTTTCATCACTCCTTGTCATTCAGTTTATGTTAAATGTTATGTGATGGTATTCTTGTGCATCTTCATTACAGATTGGTTACTTATTATGTTTATGTATGGTAGCAGCATGAAAATAATTCTGGCTGGAGTTTATTATTGGGCCATGGAAGATATGGGCTACTTCGGCCCATTGACACTTCCCTTTTCGCGGTGGATACTGGATAGAAATGAAACGAAGCATTGAAAACAATGGAGGAGACGAGACAAGAACACGTCGCCAGTTTTCTCGGACTGTTACTTTATTACTTCAAAATAAATTTAATTATTTCTCTATCTTCAACCTCAGGTCCCTCTGACACTTTCCCATTCTTCAATTTCAACTATTCGTTTCATTTCATCATCACATCTTCTCGATCACACAGATTCCCTTTCCATTGATTCATCAATCGTTGCCTCAATCAATTGAACAGCGTTGCCCTTGTCTTGTTATCATCATCCTGAGATAGCCAACGTCCAAAAATGGACACAGATTCCTGGTCCTCTCGTATCGCGGCTGCAAAGCGGCAATTCACATATTCACAACGCAACAATATAACCGTTTTCGGTAAAAAATATTGAATTTTGACATCGTTTGTTGAATAAATTCGGATTTTGCGTGATGGGGTTTCTTGAATTTCGTTGTTGATGTTGTTTTTAGATCGGTTGAGTTTTAGTGAATACGAGGAGCAGCCGGAAGATGTGGAGGAGGTCGAGATACGACAGGATTTTCCTTGTCCTTATTGCTATGAGGATTATGATGTTGTGTCTTTGTGTTCGCATATTGAAGATGAGCATTCTGCCGAGTCTAGAATCGCTGTGAGTATCTAATATGTCTTGTGCGTTGATTCTTATGTTTCCAGTTCTTATTGTCTCTCGTTTTCTACATAAGTCGAATGTTAAATTGCTACTCACACATGTTGCATTTCAATAGCTCATATAGTATGAAACCTCTAACATTTTGAATATCAGTTCAAGTTTTGTTACCTATGATTTTTATTATTGTTACTTGCACCATATTTGTTTCTCATGATAATTTTCGGTTACCAAGACAATCTAGCAAACGGGCGTTTAAGGATTACTTCTATTCTTGCAGGCATGTCCGGTTTGCTCTGTGAAGGTCACAAGTGATATGATAAGCCACATAACCTTGCTTCACAGCCAACTTTTTAAGATATCCTTTTGCACAATTATTATAATTTTACTCCGTTCTGTATTTTCAATGTTTGCAAGTGTTATACATTTTTAAGTTTTCACTTGACGGAATACCACATGCACAGGCGTCCAAGGCTTCGTAGACTAGCGCTCCCTAATAATCATACCTTGTCAGTTCTCGGACGTGATTTACGTGAGGCTCACCTGCAGGTGCTTCTCGGAGGTGGTGGTAATAGTTACAGACAAAGTAATACTAATGCAGGCATGTCTAACGCAGCGGCCACTGATCCATTTCTCTCACCCTTAATTATGAATTTCCCTACTCCGGAGGTTGAAGACATATCCAAAGCTGTAAGTTCCACCGTCGAAGAGTCTTCCTCCAGAATTCCTGATCAGCCACGCCAGTGGAATATAAGGTGCTTAATACATTAGTTACTCTCAACATCTGTCTTTCTTGATTTCTCCTCACTTTAAAATTCAACTCCATGATTCATTTTGCTACAGATTTGATCCTTCGTTAAGCTATGAAGAGCGACAAAGGAGGATCAAACAGGTGGCTGGAAGAGCCGAATTCATGCAGGACTTGTTTCTCGCAACCTTATTACAAAGACTAAAACTCTAAATACAAGCATACGATTCGTCGCATCTCCAAGTGCATCCACAACTGTGCATTTACTTAGCTGAACTATAGAGTTCTCTTCAAGATGCTGCATTTCCAATAGGATTTAGAACCTACGCGCCGTCATTTTGCCCGCTGGCCGCAAGATATCCTCTGAGGTTGTTTGGTTACTTATTTTTATACGTTTCAGTTGAACCAAATTATACGACTACATGTCTTCTTGTAAACGCCATCAACTCATTAACCATCATTGTAAATACTGAAACTAAAAGGACTGAAAGTTAAATACATTGAAATATATGGGCTAAATTTAAAGGTAGCGCACGTGTCTAGCAAAACTGGCACGGGATGTAACAAAGAACAAACCATGAATCACGACGTGTAGCGCGTGCTTTACTTTCACCGTCCACTCTCCTCAAGCCACGCATGACTTCCGCCTACGTACACGTGTCAAACTCCCATTCGCTAATCAATCATAATCATCACTGTTATGAAGCGGGCGGTTCAGAAAGCGATTGAAGAAAGAAAAAAGACTGGTCTAAATCAGACCGGTCGAGCCGTCAGCGCCTGTTAATTCTCTCAGCCCCACTTCTTCTTCCTCCTACGTAAATCACAGCCGTCCGATCAATTTCAGAGAAAACAAAACAACGGTTGAGATTATATAAGATCTCTCGCAGGCGGCTGATGTCTTCTTTATTGAAGAATCTGGTCAAACCATGCGTTGACTACGGCTCGTTATTTAACAAGCCAATCGATTGGTTAGCGTTTCTTCAATTTTTTCCATCTCTAGAAATCCGAATCGGACGATTCGAGTTTCGGATGGCGACGGCGAAAGAAGTGCATTTCAGAGGAGTGAGGAAGCGGCCGTGGGGTAGGTACGCCGCGGAGATTCGAGATCCGGGGAAGAAAAGCAGAGTATGGCTTGGCACATTCGATACGGCGGAGGAAGCTGCGAGAGCGTACGACGCCGCAGCGGTGGAGTTTCGTGGATCGAAAGCCAAGACGAATTTCCCAAACTTCTTCCAATCTCCCGAACCGCAAATTAAGTTGGATCGGAGCCCGAGCCAGAGCAGCGCCGTCGTATCTCCGCCGTTGGATCTCAGCCTCGGCGGTGGTTCTTACCCGCCGATTCGACCTAAAGCTTTCGACTTTATGCAATTAGCGCCGCAGAATCCGGTCGGCTTCGTGTTCGATTCGATTCGCAGCTCGCAAAACCAAATCCCGATCCGTCCAACGCCGCGTCGTGTAAATTCAAAGCCGTTCAATTTCGAACCTTTGGTTAGCGATTCCGACTCATCGTCGGTCATCGATGCGTCTGTGAATAATGAGGATTATATGAAGCCTAAAAGGGACGTGCTTTTGCCAGATCTGAATCTACCGGCAACAGAGCATTAGCCATATGTTTGCTTAGCGTAATTGTAGCTTTCTGTAGTAACTGGAAAATCGCACTAATAGTTTCCGATTAGACCATCGGCGAGCAATCGGCTTGTTGGGTCCTTTGAATCTGCTGTTTAGGGACACAGAGCATCGTTGTTGGTCGTGCTGGTTTTCGATATTCGAAATTTGTAGCTGGAAATTATGATACAATTTTAAGATCATTTTGCTTGTATTTTGTTATAATTGTTGAGGATTGATATCGGAAACCGCCATTTTCTCCGACGACAGTGGAGCGGAGCTTCATGCTTCCCACGTGTGACAACTTTCTTAGGGTTGTTACGGCTTGAATTTTGTTGACCAGGTCTTACACGTGCTGTCGCTTCCTCTTTTTAAGACCGAACTTCAGGCCATTGTTTTAAAAATAATAAATGGAATATGAGAAAGGTGTAAACGGCGTCGTGTTTGTGCATGTTAGCTTTAGGATTACATATTAGAATGACGTGTTATATAAGGATGAGACAGTGTGCCGGCAGGACGGCGTTGCGGAAATTCTTTAAGGTTTTTGTTTTCTCTATGGGCCCACAAGCCTGTTTCTTTTTTTATTACGATTCCACGTGGTTTTTAAGAAGGAAAATTGGTGACGTTAGATTTCTAGGGTTGGTAGTAAATATTCTATTTATTCCATAATTTTTGTCTTTTTTTACTATTTTATGTTTTATATATTTGTAATGTGAAATTAAAATAATAGTAGGAGAGTATATAAAATGGATTTAATTGTCAAAAATCATGTTCAATAAAGTTAAGTGATTATATAATTTAAACAAATTTTAATTAAGCCGTGATTATACTACAAATTGTTGGATGATTTTGTTAAAATGTTGTACTCCCTCCGTCCCGCTTTGTTTGTCCAAAAGCACAAAATGCACGGTAATTAAGATAGAAAAAAGGTATAAAATGTGTGGTTGAAAATAAATGATTAATAAGTAAATGAGTAAAAAGTAGAATGTGTGGTTGAGAATAAAGAAAAGTGGACAAACTTAAGGAGACACCCAAAATAGAAAGTGGATAAACATTATGGGACAGAGAAAGTATTGAAGAAAACACACTCGAAAAATAAATGGCATATTTCATTATATCCAGATTCAGATTCAAACACAGCTGTATAACCGGTTACCGGCGTCGTTTGTTAAACTTTAGTTTGATAAGACGTTTATTGATTGATTTATGAAGCCCCCGTTGTGCGAGTTGTCATTTTGGAATTTGAATGCGAATATAGTAATAGAGCTGTTGGCTGTTGGGTCAGAGTGGAGAAAGAGAGGGTAGTTTCTGTCAGGTGTCAGAATGGGGCTGGTGCTGTTGCAGACCACCACGTGGGGGGGAGTGACAGTTGTGTTTGGGGACTTGGGACATTGCGTGCCACAGTGGTGGGAGACAGTTGGATATTGACATGCCGCCTGTTTATGTTGGGCCCTGTAGCATTCATGGGCTGGGCTATATTACTATCCATAACAATCATTTATAACTATCTTCATCAAAATATTCAATGTTTATTATATTCAAATATTTTCAAGAAATATTAAAATATTCTAAACCATTTATTTTGCGACGTCTAATTATGGAGATTTAAATTCCTGAACGAGTAACACACGTGTCACGTGATCCGAGCACAAAGCTAATTCAGACATGAATTATCTCCAAATAAAGTCAGTGTTCATTCATCCTTATTCACACGACCACTCCCAAATCATCCTACTTCCACTCACCACCATCAATCGACCAATCTCTACAATCCACGCCTGCAGCTGAGTTCTATATAAACTCATTACAAAGAACTCTTGATGATATAAACAATAGTTTGAGAGGTTCTTCTGAGTTTTACTAAGAATTGGTTAAGATGGTTCTGTTGGAGAAGCTGTGGGATGATGTTGTTGCTGGTCCTCAGCCCGAGCGTGGCCTCGGCATGCTTAGGAAACTTGCGACTCCCCTCAAAATCCCAGGTACTACAACATATGATTAACATTTTCAACATTTGATCTGAATTGTTATAAGTCAATTATGTACAATTATTTAATTAACAAAATCTGAAATTATAATATCTGATTAACATTTTCAACATTTGATCTGAATTGTTATAAGTCAATTATGTACAATTATTTAATTAACAAAATCTGAAATTATAATATCTGAGAGTGGCAAATTGGATGTTGCATGTGACACGTGACAAAAACGTACGTTGTTGGAGGGAGAGATTGGAATGTTGTTAAGGTTGTTTGGATTTGTAAATGTGTGTAGGTGATGGAGAAGGGAGCAGGTCGATGTCATCCATGCCGGGGACGCCAACAACACCTACAACTCCATCAACGCCTTTGTCAGCGAAGAAGGATAATGTATGGAGGAGTGTGTTCAATCCAGGAAGTAACTTATCTACGAAGGGTATTGGATCTGCCAAGTTTGATAAACAGGAGCCTAACTCACCTACTGTTTATGACTGGTCAGTTCTAGTTCTATTCAGTTTAGTTGAGGACAGTTTAATATTTGTTGATTATGGTTTTGATGTTGCAGGCTTTACAGCGGGGAGACAAGGAGCAAGCACCACCGCTGAGCAACCTTGTCTAGAACTTACGACCTCAGATGATGTTTGGTGTTTTGTTTTGTTGTTATGCTTTTACTACATACATCGTTTACCTCGTCGAAAAGGCTGATATTACGAGTTAAGGGATTTCTCTCTTTTTATGGGTAAACGGAGCTTTTATAGATATAAGTGGTTGCTCCGTCAGTGTAAACGGTGGTGGAAGAGAATACTGCCGGATGTAACAGTAATAATAACCAATGGTTTTACTTTGTTTACTTGTTACTATCGTTTATTTAATTGTAGTAATTATCCTTACTTTTGTAACGCCGTTAAAATACATTATAACCGATTTAAGATTCAAGGTCTAAGATAATACGTACACCACAGAAAACAGAGGCTGCATGGCAACCACAAACACATAGATCAGGGAAAGAAAGACAGTAAATAAGGTCTGCAAATTAGATTCCCAATCAAAACTGTAAATTAGATCCGACAACAGACTTCTATCTAGTATAAACAACTTTTTACTCTAGTTCCTTAATTTCCAAATCCCTCGAGAGGGCTCTGGTGGATAAATTTGTTCCGCCTATGCTTGGCCAATAAATTCATTCGGTCTTCACTCCATTTCCTTCATCATCCATTTTCTTCCTGTAAGCAAGCAGCTGAACAATAAAAGTGACAATCCTGTTAGTGCAATAGCCTGAGATTTTTACACCAAACAGTCCTCATTATTCTTTTGCACTTCTACTACATCACTAGACCATGTTATGGTTAACAGAGTCTGACAAACTAAATGCAAACAATGGCAGATTACCAATATTTAATACACACACAGTACTCCGGTCATACTTTCCTCTAACAAGTAACAACAATGGTTAAAGTTAACTGAAAGTCTTACCATATGAGTGGCACAAGTATTGCATTTGTCCTTCAGTTGTCTCATACTCTCTTGAAAGTCTAAGAGTTGCATACCATCACTCCACTGTAACTTTATATTGGGATTGGATATTGGGTTGCTGGTAACGCAGTCAGATTTCAAAGTCGACTCTTTAACTGCAAGTAGTTCAATCTCACAGGGAGGCATCCTGGTCTGGTAAGCAACATACTGGAGAGAAGAAACCGTCAAATGAAAATTTCAGTACCAGTATGAATTATAATGCAATGCACAGGAATATGCCCACAAAGCAATGGCAATACCTGACACAGGTCTCCAACTGTCTGGTTAGGCCTGCAAGAAAGATAGGGCCTTTGCAAACTAGGCACCCTCTCATCCAAAGATACAAGTAAGAGGTCCAGGTCCTGCTGAAACATAAGCAAAGGCAATGATAAACCAATCACCAATGTGCTCACGGAGTTGAGTATCAGTTTATCACATTATTTATTAAAATGCATGCATAACCAATCTGATTAGGACTCGTGCTAATAATGCATGCCACTCAATCTACATGGAGCTGGCTATGTTATCAATAATATTTTAAACTTTAAAGTTTGAACTGTAGTCCTGACTCCTGAGAGTGTGGCAACCTAGAGTTCAAGTTAAATGTCAATTAATAAAACTAAGAGAAAATAGCTTTCATTACCTCATCATTGTTTTCACCTAAGTGCCTGAAATGATCGATCAACTTATGAACCCGGCTATTTCGAGCATTCTTACCATTACTACCGCTTCTATTATTACTGCGCAGACCGCTTTGTCCCCATGCCAGCCTATCTGATCCCGTACCAAGCACAACAGAAGCAAGCATAGGCTCTCTTGTCACTTCTACATCATTGTCATCCCCTTCATCATGATAAAAATCAGCAGAAGATGGTTGAGAATAGCGACTTCCAGCCCATCTCTTGGGCCTCCGAGATCTGCTATCTGGCTCGTCTGCAGAAGACTCCTTAGCTACATTACCATTGGCTTCATCAGAATCCACAGATGCTTGCTGCTCAGTTGCTCGACAACTTTTTCTTCTCTTTGATCTTCTTGCAATTGCAGAGGTAGCTGTTCTGGACGTTTGCTTCTTCTTTCCCAGGGCCTCATTTTGCCGGCGGACTGTCTCAGCAATAGAAGCTTGTATCTAATCATTTAATTTACAGTTTAGTCACTGATGCATGTAGTTAGTGCCCAGATACTGATATATAACCTAATCCACTTTCGATCATAGCACTAGAATAAAGAAACACCATAGACAACCATGTTGGACTGATTGCCAACATGAGCAGATTTACATCTGCATGCTGTACAAATTTGACTCTTTGTGGATGTATAACAGCCTAACCTGCTTGTTCCGTGATTTCTCCTCGTCATGAAACGCCAGTTCCTGTAACCAAAGTTTCAATTGGGGCCATACTGCATGAGAAACCAACCATCCAGATCAATGTACAAGACTCAAAGTGTGACTCATGATTATACCTCTTCCTCATACTTGTCTATATCAGGGTACAGTAGTGAAATCAGTGTATCATAGTTAGGATCATCTCTCAAGGAACGGCGACTAGCACAATGAGTACGGCAAGCAGGGCACTCATTATTCCTGCCAAATTTTGTATTTGTAAATTTGTATGCCCAACTAAAAAGAACTGGTATTAAAAACTAGATTTTTGATACAAAATTTAGAGCACACCATCCTACTAGAAGAAATACTCTCTTCAAAGGCTCACTAATAAATCTGTCACATACCCGAGCCGCATAGATTTATCTATACACTCCCGGCAGAAGCGATGCAGACATTCCATCACTGTTCTTGTCTTCCGTATAATGCCTACGCATAACATGGATTGATATTAAAAATCGCCAGGGGTATTAGCAAACAACAAATAAATGTCAAGCATCGGACAAATACACTTAGCAATGCACCAAAAAACAAGTGACAGAATGTCACAGAAGAATAGACATTACATGGTTTTCCACTACTTCTGTTAGTTTGAGGTTGGCTACTAAGGTTTTCGAAATATAAGTTATCTGTCAAATTAGCAGAAATCAGAACGTTTGTTCATCTAAACAGAGCAGGACTCAGTACCAGACCAAGAATAGTCAATTCCAACGATTTCACATCAGCCATTACAACCATACTCGAGCAAAGTCTGATATGTGGAATCATGCTTGAGTTCTACAACAGATACATGAAATAACTCCACTACTAGGTTTATGTTGTCAAAAGTCATTACCTTTTATAGTTTATACAAGAAAACAGCAGTGATTATCATACCTAAGCAGATAGGGCATTGGACCTCCTTCCGTAATTCTGACAAGTTTATGTCGACAATTCTGCAGGTGAGACGTTTGTAAAACAAGAAGAGTATCACAAACCAAATTGGCTAATGTGCACAAGTCACAACAACTACCGGTGCTTTCAAGCACCTGAATGTTTCCAACCAAACAATACAATAACACACCTGAATGGATTTGTGGTATTTCTGACGATAACACATGAAATAATACTGATTGCCAAATACAACCACTGGAACATACAATATATCTAGCTTTCACACACATCTGATCTTATGTTAGGGTTAATTGTCGGGCTAAAGAGCGTTCCCATATATACCCTATAAAAATACAATTTCGAAGCATAATATTAATAGCTATGAGGAATACTGAAAGAAATAAGGCATGAGCGCAGTGACAGAAGTATAACAACAACAATTTGTAGAAGGCAAAACCATTATGGCAACCCTATTATCTCAGAACTGCTTTGAAAGGAAATAGATTTACTAACTACCATTAGTAACAATATATACACAAACACAGTCAAGCATTTTGCACAAGAAAAATTGAAGGCAAAACACAGAACAAAATACCACTGATTTCCAACAGCATTAATATGAAATCAACAGCCAAGGATGGCAGTTGAAATGCCCAGAACAAGTGCCATTTCAGTATTTCACATCATGCGAGGATGTAACAAAAGAATGGACAATCCATCCCACAAAACCTCAGCATTTCAATGCCAACAGCACTGAGCACATTATCTACAGTCTACACCAATATGAAACTTAATGGTAAAACTTTGGTAACTAATGATGCATGAGATGTTGCAATGAATACAAGTCACCAAGTGAACCACAAAATTCATGCACATATCTATCAGACTTGATAAACACCTCCCATTCCAGAAAATTAAACAGATCGAAACAGACCACGAATCACACTGACGCAGATCTCATTCAAAACAAAACATGTTATATCAATCAGCCACGAAATCAACAAAAAAAGTAAATTAGGGAAGACGTCGACGAGAAAAAGAAGATGAAAATACGTACGCAGCGATCTCCTCCTCCTCACTGCTCGGCGAAGGACTTCTCTCGAATTCTACAAACGAAGCAAACACATCGTCAAATCACACACCAGATTAGCCACGAAATGCGTCAAAACAAAAGCACACTAAGTCGAAACGAAACCATCTCCACCGCATCAGAACAGAAAAACAACAACGCACCGTTGGCATCATGTTCTTCCGAATCCTCATCGACTTCCTCCTGCTGAGGATCGTCCTCATCCGGATCGCGCTGTCTCTTCTGCGCCGGCATTGACGGAATCAAACGATGCAGAGACAGTTATGCCGACTACGATGCTGTTAGTCCCACTACAACTGTTCGAAGCTAGAGATTAAAAAAGAAGAAGGAGGCGGCGGTGGACGGAGTGAGCGACGACGGCCATGAAGAAGAAGACGAAGACGACGGTGATGCGTGTTCGAACGATGTGGAGAGAGAAAAGGATGAGACGAGACGAACGCGAGTCGAGACGCGAAGATGGCTTCTTCTCGTCGAATTTGTTTTATGTATTTATTTTTAATGAATATTATATTTCTTAAACGGATGGTGGTGATTTCTTTCCAGGAGATCAACTGCTTGAGATGATGACACGTGTACAATTCGGTCACGAAGGTGTTGAAATGACGGTTTTGTCCTCATAGATGGCGTCGACTGGTTTGATATGGGCCGGTGTATGGTCAGGCCATTTGGGATGTGGTTCAGTGGTTGGAAGGTTGATTTAGTTTTGGGTTTTCATATTGGTAGAATTTGTACTGGGCCAAATAGATATCAATCCACTTCAGGCCCAAGGCCCATCGGATTCACATAATTCATCATTTTGTGCTGCAAAAAAGAAATGAATTAATGAAATGAAGAGCCTCAAATGAGGCCAAGGTTCAAACATTCTGTAGGACCCACCCCTCACATACTCACTCGAGTCAAATGATGCCAATTTGAATGTTCCACTAGCAACACTCCAAAGCTTGCTTCAAATCATGCGTCAAATGATATTATTTGAAATCATGCAAAACACTGCCAATCACCCATTTAATTATCTCAAACTTTTTTGATAATTACACAGTACAAATATTCATTTGGAATCATCTCACAAGCTTAACAATTGGATCGGAAATATGATAACAGTTTATTAGAATAGATCAGTGTTTCATAATTGAGTATACACTACAAATTTTGGTTTTATTTCCGGCGGCAGTTAAGTAATGGAAAACTACCAGAAATTCACTTGAAATGTGCCGGAAAGGAGCTGGAAAAAATGTGCCGGAAAAAACCCCGCCGGAAATGCTTCTATCATGGAAAATTCATGAAAAAGCGCCGGAACTTTCCATTAACCTTCCAGCGACTTTCCAGTGATATAAGAAAACGACGGAATTATGATGGAAAGGACATGGAAATTCCATGTAAAACTCCGACCACATTTAAATAATCGGTTGTCAAAAATGGTGCCAGAATATCGCCGGAATTGTGCCGGAAATGTTGGTGGTGATAAATGTGGCGGAAACACAATGGAAGGGTGCCGGAAGATTTTTCATGGAAAAGAGATGGAAAAGCGCCGGAAGATGTGTCATGGAAAAGAGATGGAAAATGGCCGGAAATTTGGGTCTTGGAAAAGTGCTTGAAAAGTGCCGGAAGTTAGGTCTTGGAAATTAGATGAAAAAGAACTGGAAATTGAAAAAGTGCTTGAAAAGTGCCGGAAGTTGAATCATGATGAAAAGTGCCTAAAATGTCTCTCGGAATGAAATGGAAAGTTGCCGGAAAAGATGCATAATCATCCTGCCAAAATTTGCAATCAAATGATCCAATAAACACAAAAATCAAACATAATTTGCAATCTGATTGATAATTAAGCTTCTCTTGGATTTTGGCAAAATTTTGGGACTTAAATTTCATAAATATGCTCATGAAAAAGCATAATCATCCTTCAAAAACAAGGATACAGCAGACATCATAAAATTAAACGAATAAAGATACTATAATAACGACTCCTTAACAATCATGCCCGCTGAGGATGGAAATTGGAAACCATCGGTAACAAATTGTTACCTCTTGAAGCACCACACGGGCTTTCAAAATTCTTTGATGATGAGCATTCTTAACCTCAGGAGCATCTGGAAAAAAACAGAACACTTCATCAATTCCCTTATGGTGAAGAATATGACTTATCACAAATGAAGCGGTATTCTAAGAGTCTATCCTAAAAATCTAAAATCAAGAAACTAAGTTTGACAATATTCACCATACTAACAGAACTACTAAAATAACCCAAATTAGAAAAATACACACTTATATGGATGTGCAACCTGCAGATTCCTGAGAGCTATATGTTAATTTAATGGCTTATTTTGGATCTCTCTAAAATGTAATTGTACTTAAGAACAACAAAAAATATGAGAATGTACCAGCAGTTGTCATGTTATCGATATATTACTATCACTACAAATTTCGTTAAAATTTCCGGCGCATATATTCCGGCGGCAAAGGGTAGCGGAAGTATTTCCGTTACTTTTCCCTATACTTTCTGTTGCAGTTCCACTAACAATTTAAACATTTAAAAAGCAACTTATTTCCATTAACTTACCATTACATTTCCGGCGCTTAAGGCGTTTTAATTTTCCGTTAACATATGAGATGGAAAAGCACCGGAATTTTCCAGCGGCTTTCCCCCTCCTTTCCATTAATAAAAAAAGTACTTTATTTAAATAGATAATGCAATGGAAAATTGACGGAAATGTACTGCAAATTTCCGCCACTCTTTCGGCACATTTCCATTGATTTGTCATCGGCAAGGATATAATTCCGACATGGGTTGGAAACACGCTGGAATTGAGCTGGAATGTTATCAAATTTTATTTAGGGAAAATGAGGACGAGATCTAGGGTTTAATCATTTTGAGAAAGCAATGGGGCGGAGAACTCGACAGCGATTGAAAACTTTGCGAGTTGTTGTCGTCGGGGCGGTGGCGGCATCTAATCTCTTACCAAGTAAGTATCGTACGAAAATCCAATCGTTGATTCATATGGGCGGTACTGAGTTAATATGGGTGTATGATTGGTTTGATTCCTCTTAGTGATGCATAACATTCAACACAGGATTTAGTTGGTTGATCTAGTTTCGGGTAGGCAACAAATCATTCTGGCCACCAGGTCAGATTTTCTTCACCGAAGTGTTTAAGGGAATTCGATATCCGTTTTAAGATACGCTGAGTTTTTTTGATACAAAGATGTGCTGAGCTTTTTTTGATACAATGATGTACTGAGTTTTTTTGATACAAAGATGTACTGAGTTTTTTTGATACAAAGATGTGCTGAGCTTTTTTTGATACAAAGATGTACTGAGTTTTTTTTATACAAAGACGTGCTGAGTTTTGGTTGCTTTTGAATGTGCAATATCTAGGACACGAGGGTTAGTGCAAAGGTTGGAGATCTGAGGCTGATGATCCCCAATCCTTGAAGGATTTAAGTTTTGGTCAATTGAGCATGCTTTTCGGGATGAGAACCAAATAGCCGACTACTTTGCTGGTGTTGCGGCCCGATTGCAATGGTCCTGGAATAGGTTGGATTCATGCTCTTGGTTTCACGATCTGCCATATGTAGCTAATATCTAGGTTTTGTTTCTCGACTTTGTATCTTTTAGCTGCCTTGTTTCCGTTTGCGCTTTCTGCTGTTGCGTTGTTTGGCTGGGGCCTTGGCCTGGCGTTTTTGCCAGGCTCGCTTTCCCTGTGAATCCATCAGGATTTGTATATATTTGTGTGACCATCTGTTGATATGGAATGGTTGAAGACATTCTGGAGCTGGAATGAGGAACTAGCAGGGTGTAGAGGAATTGTTTCAATCCCCTATAAGTCTTGTTTTGCATTTTGATTCGGTGAAGTGCGCGACTGCATTGCTGGATGGAGAGGTGATGGGAACGACACCTTCGATGAACGAGTTGAATGAATTGGAACTCTTGCCTCTGCACACTACTGTCTTTATTCATGGTGTCAAATGTATTTAGCTTTTTGTGAGAAAGAAGGCTGGTGCACACATTTGGTTTAAAGATGAAAGATCTCAGGTTATCTGAAATTATCCTTATCAAGTAGGAGGTAATGCAAATGCTGTTATATGCTTTTAAAGCTTTAAGTCTACTGCCGTGATTCATCCACATCACTTTAAATTATTCAAATTCATTTCCTTTGGCATTTAGGATGAAAGTGGTATGAAAGATTTATCGATCTCATAGAAGACTTGTGGTCTGTTTGAATTAAAAGGTGCAGCTCACCCCTACAAGAGTATAAATGTCAACCTAAAAGAAAACAGGTATTGTAGATGCTCCTTCAATGTTTATTTGTACTTATGTTTTTGCCATAGAACTGGGAGTGTTGTGCAGCTTAATTGTCACAATGGCCAATTAATTTCTCTGGCAGCTTTAGTCAAGGTGGATTATGATAAAGTTCTATTGTAAATGGTGGGGTTCGAAGTATACAATAGTGACTTAGGAAGCAGGAAAAATATAGCCATATACGACTGCCTTATGAATGAGTAGCTTTGGGTAGAGAGGAGTACAATCACATTTTACAAAGCCATTCACAATTCCCATATCTAGCTAAGGTGCAATAATACACACACAAAAGCTAGCCTTTGCTTTTAAAGAAGGTACACCCACTAGCTCACTTCTCCCTCTTATTTGAGGTTGGATTACAAACTTTCAAGAGATCAAAGGGTATTTTAGCACGGCCATGCACAAAGATATTACAACTTAATATCTGAATCACTTGATGAACCCCAAACTCCCCACACTACCACCACAAAACCCTTTACCTTAGCAAGCAGTCATTGTTGTCTCTTTGGCTTTTTCTCTTTTGAAATTGACACTATACCACATCTCCATTTTCTTTAATTTTTTTTCAACGATCATTTTGAGCTAAGACCGTTCACAATGACGAATATATAATTAGCAAGTCCAAAAAAGTGAGAATGAGTGAGCGAAATAATAACACAGACACAGGGTTAACCTATACAATACAATTATCTTACACGTCACATGGTCTCTAGTAACACTCATTCCTTGTCTTTTTCATTTGGAATTACAACTAATGCAAGTATTCTAATCTACGGTACTTAAAGGTCTCTATTTAGAATACAAACCATCTGGGCAACATTATTATATGCATAATTTGTTTGACAGGGCTGCCTCCGCTGCACTACTCACTCAGATAATGTATGAATGGATTTAGTAGTCCAAACATATTTGGGTACAAAACAATAGATTTATTATGTATAAGTTAATGCGACACTATAAAGTACTTCTCGATCAGTGTGCTGGTTCTGTTGAATCTCTGATGCAGTACCTAGCAACTGTCATTCTGTCTATATGCATTCTTCAATATATTAATCCTCTTTCCCTATCTAACTTTACCTTTTCTCATTGAATTTGCCGCAAGCAGCAGCTCCAAATATCCTTTATTCCTTCAAGCTTTTCTTTTCATGACTTCTTTATTGAGTTCTTCATCAAACAACCACACTGGGAGAGAATAAAGATGTATCTTGAACAGATCGATCTTAGTTAGACCAGATCTTCCAGATTTCATACCTAGGAAATAACGAAGAACTCATGAACATGCCAATGGAGGTTAATATTTAATTAAGGGTATATTAACAAAAGGAGAGTTTAAATACTTGGTCATGTGTATACACATAAAGTTATTAATAGAGCTGTCTCAACATGAACATCATGATCAGCACTTATCAATTACTACATATGGGCACATATGTAGCCCTGTAGATTAATTTATGATCAGCACTTATCAGTTACAACACGTGGGCATATGTGTTGCCCTAGAGACTAATTTATTATTATTGTATTTCAAAAATGAAAACAAAAATCAATTAGGTCATATCTCTCTCTATCTCACTCTCTCTAACCATGTCATTCTTATCTTATACATGTCTGCTAAAAAAGATTCAAAACCAAACAGAACTCAGGAACTAACCACAACACCCTTCTGTTTGTTTTCTTAGGAATTTTTTGTCAGATTCTTGTCTTGTAAACGATCTTGCTCATCAGCTAATCGGCCACAAACATGCTCAATAGCACCAACATCTTCGACTGTTCACAGCCTCAGGTTTTGTTTCTCTGCTAATGTATATCAGCATATCCAACTATCTAACTCTAGAATCCATGTTCTCTTTTCTCTAAAATCCATGTTTTCTTCGATCATGGTTGATCTGATTTCACTTTGCAATATAGATGGAGGAAACATTCTCAAGTAATTAAACTTTATTAATTTGACTTCATGTCTTCCTTCCAGATCATCAAGCAGAGTTGTATTTATGTGGATGGCCGAAAGCCAGGAGCTGCAACAGAAGCAGATCAACAAGTAGCTGCAGCAGCAGCACCCTTGAAGTGTCCCCGGTGTGACTCGGCCAATACCAAGTTCTGCTACTACAATAACTACAGCTTGTCTCAGCCAAGACACTTTTGCAAGGCATGCAAGCGGTATTGGACAAGAGGAGGAATGCTTAGAAATGTCCCTGTTGGTGGAGGCTGCAGGAAGATTAAACCTAGATTGAGACAACCGAGCACTAAACTTCCATCAGGTTATGGAAACTATAACAATCTTGACAATGGTTTATATCTAAGAGCTGGGAGCCAGTGTCAGGTGGAAGATGCTCATCTTGGGTTTAGTGGTTTTCTTCACAGTAACAGTTATTCGAATGTGAAAGATATTAAAGGGTTTGGGGCATCTAGGGTAGCAGATCCAGATCCTGGTTCTAGGGCAAATTTCTCTTCGAGAGACAATGAGTTCGACGCTTTAGGGTTGGGCTTTTCGCCGATGGATTTACATGATGGATCACTCTATTAATTCAACTCATCCCTCTTTCTACTCTAACCTTTTTGGATGCAATTATTCATCTCCCTCTGGCATCACTTCGGCATATTCAGATTCACCCTTGATGCAGT
Source organism: Sedum album (assembly GCA_006409495.1). NCBI lineage: Eukaryota > Viridiplantae > Streptophyta > Magnoliopsida > Saxifragales > Crassulaceae > Sedum > Sedum album. The sequence continues at coordinate 35,450 of QZGG01001827.1, forward strand.
CAATTCTAGGATCTAATTATGAGCATAAGAAGTCAATGGATGAGCCATCTTCGTTATACAAAGGGACCATGGGAAACTTAATGCCAGCCTTTCCCTTTGAAGACATTTATATTGGTGCCTACAATAGTGGTGGATTAGGGGGAGGGATCAAAGCTGAAAATCTAGGGCAGACGAAGTTAAACCAAATGGAATCTTTGTTTTCTCCATCTATAGATCCTTCACTTTATGATTGGATCAATGGTGCTTCCAAATATGAATAATTCATGGTCTGAAGTTCCAAACAGTGGTTCTTCCATGTCTCTCCTCTATTTATGGCCACTTCTATTTGAGTTTGGTCACATATTTCACTTTCTTCTTTTTGGTGTTTTCTTTTTCTATCATTATGGTTTAGCCCTAAGTTCAGTGTTCGAGGAGATACTATATCGAATTGGGTCGGAGAGATCATGTCAGAAGCAGTTACAAACTTATCAAGAAAACCAAGCCTTTGAGGCAGGTTCAAGGGTTTACATTCACAAATGAACATGCTCTGAGAGGAACTCGGATCCTTTTCCTTCTATCTTTCTGTCACTCTATGTTCGATCCTTTTTTGTAGTTTTGTTTCATTTCAGGGCATTCGGTCAAAGGGTGTACGTACTTACGGTGGGTCAACTATGATCATGCATCTTTTGTTCTTTCTTTTGGGGCAAAGAGGGGGGATGTGGTGTTACGATGGGTATACTTGTAAGGTAAATACAATGCCTAGTGCTAGGGATCTGTTTGTAACATCTGTTGCATTATGGAATTTTAATCGTATCTTGATATAATGTGTGAGTTCCTATACAATGTAATGTGTGTGAAATTAAGCTCAAAACAATTTATATATATATATATATATATGATTTTGAGACTAAAAATGGGATATCTAGTTTCTAAAAGATGCGTAAGATTTAAGAATTTATAATGTTGTAGTCGGACTTTGAGCATATTCTCAATATTATCAATTCAATTTTTTTTCCGATAGCATTTACATTAGGTACATATCAACTCAAAATTTTAACCTTCAGTTCAATAACACACAGCCTTTGTCCCTCCATGCATGCAAAGCAGAGATCCTCAGAGTCCGAGCTAATTAACTAAATGGGCCAGACTCAAAGTCTTATGGATCACGATATCATGCAATCCAACCATCTAAATCTTCATAGAAACAATTCACATATTCTTGAGCCCATTTTGACTCATTGCTCTAAAAGACTCGAGCTGGACATGCCCAGATCAGAAATTACAATTAAACGATGTCGTTTGACTGTCTGGGTGACGTCACCGGAAACAAATGCAGAAGTCTAGGCTCCGATTCCCTTGGAGTCGTCGCTGGGGACTTGTGCAGATAAAAACCCTTTTCAGCAATCGCTCTGTGTTGACCACAATCGTTGCTGTGTTTTCTAGTTTTATTTTGAGTTAGTGTATTAAGAAAGTCAAGATTAATGATAAATGTTATTTACTTTGGTCAAACTTGAATCTTTTTGGGATAGGAAAACTAATCATTATTTGTTTAGAAAATGTGATTTTGATCCAAATCAGATTGGCATTTGACCACACACAATTTGAGAAGATTCAAGTTTGGAAATGTGACCGTAGAGTCCCGTTCGTTTTGAGACTCATTTAAAATTTTCATAAATGTGACTTGACAAAGGAATCTCAGGGCCAGGGTTCGAACCTGGCCTCACCACTTTTCCTCAGATTTTTTCTGAGGCTTCATTCCTCCCCTCGTGCGAGGAGGTCTTTCTTTCCTCCCGCGCGAGCGAGGAGGTTGTGTGTGTTGTGCAGGAGACTTTCTTCCTTGCGCCTTTGGACGTGGGTCTTGTTCGCGTCAGTGTTCATGAAGTGGTCGTGTAAGCAGAGCGGAGAGACATGCGCGCTTAATTGGCTAAAAAACATGCTTGTCAATGATTGGGTGAAGGTGTCCGTTGTGACCTGTGCTACTAGTGATTATAATAGGATTCTCATGCATGAGATCTTAGACGAAATGTATCTATTGTAACCGCTATCAAAAAAAATTTCATAAATGTGCCACGTGCACGTGCAAAAATGCAAAAGCATAAATGTGTCAGATGTGCAGATAAGACAAATACATGTACAGATAAGACAAATTTATATAAAGTGCAAAATGTGAACCGTTTGATCCAACGGTTCACAGCTGGATCTCAGGTTCGTAAACAGTAACCTGTGTCTCAAATGAACCCTTGTCTGTGACTGTATACTCAGCATCAGCTGTCTGAAACTTATTAATCCAATTCAGTTTCGTGGAGCTGTTAAACAATGTGTTTCTTTATGATTGTTTTGAAACAATTTATTTCCTCAGACTGGTCAATCTGGCCTTAAGACTAGTCACAAAAATGTTCAAAACAATTGAATATCTCCATGGTTAAAATATGTTGGGCCTGAATATGGGCCATCTGAGAATCGATGGTCACAAAACACTTGCTTGCTTGGTCCATAATGTGTTAAATGGGCCGTACACCGAACAGTTGAGGTTTTGGATAACAAAACGACACCGTCGACTTCATTTAACGCATGACATCATTGACGATTGATCACATTAAAATTAAAATTACATTACATAATCATAAAAGGTAAAATAGCTGCATCAATCTCAACCGTCCATTACACGGATCGAATTAAAATCAATGGCTGCAATTAACCGATTTAGCCGGCTCGAAAGCGAACGGTCCAGCCGAGAACAACTCCAAGTTAATGTCTTCACCAACAGTCCTCCTGTCGAGCCATAAATACGAGCCGGATGAGCCGCCGTACATATCTGTCGTCTGGTCACAGTTTTTGTCTGGTGAGATTACTAGAGAAGCCTTGCACTTGTGCGCGCCGTACGAGGTTACTGTCTTTGGAGCTCGGATGAAGAAGTAGCCGTTCTTGTCTGTCTTAGACTTTACAACTTGTGGATACTTCGTGTTGTTGCACTGCAGCTTCACCTCCGCACCTGCAAAAAAACATTTTCAAATCAGACATTTCGAGAAGTTTAAGGTTTTCCTGTAAAGATTTAAACTTGATGTTAATATGTAATTTTGCAGGAACCCTTTTGAGTGCATGAGATTTGATAGACTTTCAGAGATGGGGTTAAAGATATGTGATTTGAGGGTTTTAGGGTTACCTAGAAGTGGGGTGGCGCCTAGGAGAGTCTGGACGCCTCTATACTTACAGGGTTGCAAAAGACAACACCTTGAACAGCTACAAACTTTCTAATAGGAAGTGTGGTTGGCGAGCTGGCTGGTGCATGGGAGGGAGAGTGAGATGGGTGGTGGTGATGTGTCGGTGCAAGTGCTGGGGCTTGGGCTGGGGATGGGTGGGTCATATGATGGTGATGGTGGTGGTGAGTAGGAGAGTGAGCTGGAACATGAGCTGGTGAGTGGACTGGAGCATGGGCCGGTGGGTTGAGTAAGAGTGGCTCGGAGTGGGAGTCTATTGATACTGCAAGTGAAGCAGATGAAAGTAGCAATGTGAGGGAGAGAATGTAAGTAGCAGCGGAGATATTTGAAGCCATTCTTTGAGTTGTGTAGATGGAGATGTTGATGGAGAGGCTGATTTTATAGTGGGGGTTTAGGTTAGGGAAGGAAAATGGGGTCCACCTAAATGGGTTAAAATTTGATGAAGATGGATTTTTTTAGGATGAAGAGTGTATGGCAAGAGTGAAGAGCATGGGTTTTGTAGTGTGTATATGTTGATGAGTGTGAGTATTGAATGTCTTTAATTCACAAGGTTTAGCACATCTTCACATGTATTGAGGTGTAATGTATGAAAAGCCATAATGAGCCTTGGATTCCATTGGATTTCACTGCTTCGAAAGATGAACTTTTCCCCTTGTTGGAAAATGCTAGGCAGCCATGCCGACACACAAAATCCCATATTTGTGCAAAAAGATGGTGATGGGGTTACCAGTAAAAAAGGTCTGATTTTGCATCATACCTTTATCTAGTGCTTATGATTTTGTTACATGGATAAATTCAAGATTTATAGTTTTATGCTAAAATTTATTTACAATATTAATTTATATTCGTAAGGTTGCATGTCGAATTTGCATTCATCCACTATTTCTTTAATTGTGTCGAGTGATAATTACTAACTACCTATACCGAGTGTTATCTACTAATTTGACACTCAAATATTGAAATAATAAATAAAATTTTACAAATGTAAAAAAAAAATAGGATGAACGCTACTTTCCAAATGTATAGTCTTATACTCCCTCTGTCCCATTATGAGTGTCTCATTTCCTTTTTGGATGTCCCAAAATGATCTTCCCATTTCCTAAAATAGAAACTTTTTTACCTATACATTTACACTCTCTTTCATACTTTTTATCCCACTCATTCTCTTTCTTATTTTTTATCTCACATTTTTCAATTTTCTTAAAAACCGTGAAAGTTCCCAAATGGGTCACTCAAATTGGGACGGAGGGAGTACGTGTTTTTAATAATTGAACTTTAATTGCCGACATGCTCCGTCAAACTCCATAACTGGTTCACAACGGTGAGAAACCTAAACCCATGAACTGGTTAAATTCAAATACGTATGGTGAAATTCAATCTTGATACAGAAATGAAATTTCCACATCAATGCAATGGTGATCAGACATAGACAGACCTCTGTACGGCCTAGCTGTTGAAAAGGACAAGATGGGTTTCCTCTTTCCTCAGAAAGCCAAACACTAGAAACTACTAACTAGGCCTCGTTTTCATTTCATTGTGCTCACTCATCCATGAGTGGATGTACAACGGCACAAAACATAATTGAGATCAACGGCAACTTTGTCTGAACAAAAATTCAAACTACATTATGTAAAGAAGCCCATTAAGGCCCACTAAGGCCCATTAAGGCTACCTGAACAGTCACCATACATACTCTCTTTAGATTAGATATTAGTACAAAACTTCCTACAAGCCAAGCCTAAACAACCGCAACAGCTGCACTCATAAAATCAAATCTCAACATAGAAGCCTTTGGTTTCAAGCTAGGCACACCCACATTCGCCTTATCGAACCCCATAATTCCGTTCAACGAGCTAGTTCGCTCGCACGGCCCAAGCCATTTGGCTTGGACGTACTTCAACTTGCGCCACGGCCCCATGTGCATCTTCCTCTCCTTCATACACTTTTTGGCCGCGGCGCATAGTATCTTTATCACAGCCTCGAGTCTCTCAACTTTACCCACAAAGACTTCCGGGAGCCTTTGGATTAATGTTGTGTATTCATGACTTGCTCTTGCCATCTCAAATTGGGTTCTGAAGCTTAGATCAATTATGATCCTTACTTCACCTCGCTTCGGGTTTGAATTGTCTATAACGTCTATGAAACTGTGTTCACCTGAATTTCATAAACACAAAGTATCATAAAAATTTCATTTTTATCCGAAATTTAAATCAAGCAATCATATCGATTAGTACCAAAATAGTTACCTGATGGAATATCGATAGACTTTCTCCATTTAGTCCTACAGATTGCACTATTGAAACCAGCTCCTCTCAGCTTTCCAGAAACTTCCTTCATCAAGCAATTTAGACAGCCACTTCCGACGGCTTTCCGGCAAGAACAAAAATTTCCATTTCCACACATTTGGATTTCCTTCACAGCCTCCTTCGTAATATTCCTAATCTTAGACTCCAGCGACGTGCTCCGGTAAAGCGTCCCCTGAATCAAATCAAATCAACCAAAACTCCGATCAGATTCAATAAAATCAATCAGATGCAAAAAAACCATCAACAAAAACTCAATCATACCTCCAACAAGTGTGTTTGTGCCTCCCAAAACTTTTTGCTTTCCTCACAATCGCCCAAATTCTCACCCTCATCATCATTTAAATCATGCTCCGGGAAAGAGTCCCCTGAAAAAGTCTCTGGAGCGGTCGGAAAGTAGGAAAACATGTCGGAGAAACTCGCCATAAGCTGGAAATTTGCAAACTCTGCAATTACCAAAATTGTTGAATTTATCTGAGTGATTTTAGATTGAATTCAGAATTGGGTTTTTATAGTCAGGTGTTGGAGATTTTAACAAGAGTTGGTGGGCCTGTTGATGACAAAACGTGGACGAACGAGCCGCCGCGAAAATGAGGATATGTGTGAAAGGACACGTGGCGATATGAGATTGGTTAGGTCAATATCTTTCTGCTGGATGGTGGACCAGACAGCGAGGATCCACATCAGCGAAATGTGGGTTAGTTATCTGGTTGTTTCCGGAGTTATGCTGTCCACAGCTAAACGACAAATTTGAGACACATTGATTTTTATCTGTTTTGTATTTTGTTGGATATATTCGGATATTCCTAAGTTTGTTGGTGTTTGTAGATGTTAATACTTTTTAAATAAGTAACAATTTATTAATTAAACCACATTATATGCAAAATGAGTTTGTTTAATTTTTAAAATATCTGATTTAAAACACTGAGTAATTTTCTGTATTATGAGGTCAAAATGAGTTCATGGAATCTCAATACTTAATAAACTATATGCTAAATAATATGCTTGATGCTCTTGAGTAACCGAATCTAATTTCATCTTGATCCCTTTCATTATTTTTTATTAAACTGGAAATTGTTGAAAGGGTGGTCGTGTCGACCAATTGATTAGATAACAAGTAGACATCATCAAGTGTAATTTTCAAGTGTGCCATTTAGCCAAGTGTTGCATTATTTAATTCGGTGATGAACTTTTCCAACTAGACTTTAGAAAACAACGGCTAGTATTCAATATATTAATCACATTTAAAACATATGATAAACTCACAGTTAAGATGTAATTAATAGTATTTTTTGGGTAAAATATTCCACTTATCTCTTATTAATGTATATTCAAGTTTTGATTAAAACATAATGAAATTTGTAAGGACTCGGCTCAGGTAATGTGCTGATATTTACCGTGAGTATCAGAATGGCACGCATCAAATAGTTCTTGCTGCACGGATCTCTGATTCCAACTTGTAACTATCTAATGGTTGTTTGTCTACGCACGGATCTCTGATTCCAACTTGTAACTATCTAATGGTTGTTTGTCTACAAGTCTACAAAAATCTTTATAAAACTGAATTTGCATTGAATTAGAAATGTATCTTGGTGTCCATTTTTTGAAGTCTCAACTGCTTTCAATTTTCAATAAAAAAACTGCTTTCAATTTAATGTAAATCGTAATCTGGTCTGATAATTTCAATTTTAGTGGTATCTTGGGGAAAGAAAAACCAACACGCGTATACTAAAATATCCGGACACTTGTGAACAACGTTTGGATAGCTTATAAGTAATTGATAAGATATGATTTGTTTAATTGAACAATGGGACCTTATTTTGTCCTCATAATTGTTTAACATTTAAATGGAAGTTTGGAGACAGCCTTATCTAACTTACTCAAATAGTATCATATTTCATAGGACCTACACTATCTTGTCCACTCATCCATTATTATTGATCTAGTAATCCAAAATCTCCAATCAACATCACTTTTTTACAAAAACAAATTCACCTCAATTCATAATTAAATAAATAGCACATAAAAATTGTGTCTCAAAGTATAATGTCAATATATTGAAAAATTTTATATCGAAAATTAATCGGAATTCAAATTTATCTAGTTTATTACTGATAATCCATCTATCAGACGTGAATGAGATTGGAGTCTATCATTTGAGATGGGGCTTGGAAGGTTTGATTGCATTCAGGAAACTTCTTGCACCATGATCAGACATTCCAGTGTGTGATCATTTTCATAAGTCACGTTCAGTTGAAGTGTCACACACTTGATCCAAATCAAAACAAATCCTCAAACCTAAAATTATGATTTACTCATTAATTTAATTGCAATAATTGAAGCAATTAATTATTTCAATTAATCAATGACTTTGTGGTTGTATTGGTAGGCAGCATTGTCATCTCCTTTATCTCTCTAATCTTAATCAAATCTCTAATCACCAAATTACTGTTGCTTCTGCACAATAATGCATAAAACGGTGCGTTTTGATGGGTTGTTCTTGTTCATATATGAGCCGAATTTAATTGGGCTAACTGCTATGCTTTTATTTAGACGTTGATACGAAGGCCCAATTTATAAAACGATGCGTTTCAACACTTTCGTTTCAGACACACACATCATCCACATGGCCCACATTGACAATTGTGAGACAGTAACGAAATTCAAGGATCACGTACGCAAAAGCGACGTCGTTCTATTCAAACAGCTTCAGAAACGTCGTCGATCTGTGATCCCAATCCCTACATCCAGTGATCCAGAGCTTTCCTCTTTGATTCTCGAATCTCTCAATCTAGGGTTTTTTCAATGGATTTCCTCACTACCTGATTCCGCCACAATCGATGGCATCCACCGTATTCACTGTAATCTGTTTACTCCACTCCGCAATAGCCCTAACTTGTGGCTCTCTAATGATGTTCTACATGAAGGAAGTTTACACCTTTGGCCACGGGATCGAGATCGCGACTAAGCTCTTAGGTTCAACTCCACACGACCAGCTTTTGATCCGTACATCGGATTCTTTTTCTGGATTGTTGCTTTTCGCTATTGGGTTTTTGTTGTTCATGGTGGCGTTTGTTAAGGATGCTGAATGGCAGAGCTTTTTCGCTAAAGGGTGTATTTTGTTACATGTCTCTATGGCTGTTTGGAGATTTTGGTTTGAAAGGAGGTTGGAGGATTTGGCTTGGGATTGGTTGAGGCAGACGCTGGGTGATGTGGTCTTGGCGCTTTCATGGGTGTTTTTCTTGCTTTATACTTGGAAAGATAAGTATGATTAGTTGAATTAAGGTTATTGGCGCAGTGGCGACATCGGGAATTTAGTTGTTCGTTTTTGTTTGTTTTATCGTGGAGTTCCTAGTATTACTCATATGGGAGTTGAATTTGTTATTACATTGAGAGTTTGATAAGTCACCTTGTGAATTCTAATAGTATTTGGGAATTGTGAATAAGATAAGATACTCCTTTGAGATTGTGTGTCTATGAAAATTCTTTCATTTGATCTTGTGATGAATTTGGTGCACAGGTGGATATTTGGGTTATTTCTTCGTCGAGCCGATAATGAATATTATGAATTTTGTGTAAGTTGTCAAGTCTCCTAAATTCTACTAGCATTGTGAATTAGAAGGATGTTTTTCTATGTGGATACTTAGTTTATCATTGATTATTTTCTCTTGGCCTTACCATTCGGTTCTGTCCAAGTAGTTGATGTGATTAGGAATTGGGTTTGTTTTTCATATGTCATGCAATGATTCTGGTTATTACTATTTCCGAGGATGTTTTTAGGTTGGGATCGATATGGTGTACACTGCGTTTGGTTTTGGTCTGCATTTCATACACAGATGTTCGTTTTCTACAATGTTAGGATATGCAGGCCATGATGAGTTGCATCAGTTATATTGACCAAATCTCGATTTTAGCCTTTATTTCACATCTCAGTTTTGAAAGTCAGCTTTGAAAATAAGTACAATTCGATTCAATTTTGATGGAAATAACAATATGGTTCAAATCAGTGAATGTAATTCAATCAGCAAACTCTCAATCGAACCGAGAAATGTCGGTTCAATCGATCTGCATCCGTCACTCTCTACCAAAACCCTAATCTGCCAATCCCTCCAATTTTCCTTCCATCAGAAAATCCATGGCGCATCGACGCAGTCTCCACTGCTTAACCCGCCACGGTGGCGCCGCCGCCGCCATCTTCTCATCCTCCCGCCAATCCCTTAAAACGTTCTCTGATGCTCAATCACTCGTCACTCTTCGTGATCCTCCGAATCTCACTGACGCTGCCAACCATCACCACGTCGATGTTTCATTTCGAAACCTAAACTCCATTTTCAACTCGCAAAATCGATACTTTTCGTCCAAAGGCGGCGGCGAGAGCGACGATGAAAGCGAGGATGAGGATGATAGTGAGGATGAGAGTGTGGATGGAGAAGATGATGATGTTGATAATGTGACATTCAGAGGTCAAGGGAAGGTTTACACGCCTGAAGAAAAAGTGCAAATGGCTGCTGATATTGGATATGAGGTTGTTGGTCCTCTCGAGAGGACTGAGCGAGTCTTTACCCCATATGAGCCTGTCTTTGCTGTTGTTCAGGTATAGTTTAAAATCTTGTATTTTTGGTCCACAATTTTATGTTATTAGGACTTTTAATGATTTATTTTTTGTCAAAGGTTGGTTCGCACCAGTTTAAGGTGAGTAACAGAGACAGCATATTTGTTGAGAGATTGAAGTTTTGCGAAGTCAATGACAAGGTAATATATCTCGGTTTTTAATTTACATTTTATGTTCTTAAAAATGTGATAAAAAGCTATCCTTGAGATTTTTGTTGTCTTTATTCTATGAATGCCTCAACCTCAAGATTAATTAGTGCTTCAGATATGTTTTTTCTAGAATAGGGTTCAGTAGATTTTTTCGATCTGTTAAAAACGGTTAAGAAGCATGTTTATATTGCTGAGCTTCTGACTAAGAATTTGAGTGGCGCTTACTGATTCATAGATTTATATATCGATAAAGTTTGCATCTGGTTGTGTTTCTAGAGTTGTGATGAATCTGGTTGAATCAAGCTAGAATTAGCATTACTTAGTGTCGAGCGAATCTGTTTATCGCAAAACTTAGGATGCTGGCAGGTGGCAACTGATTTTTCAGTAACAAAGCTGTTTGTGTTAATATTACTTCGTTCATAAAGGTTATTACTCCAATGGGGGATTTTCTCCCTTTAGTCGATTCAACTGTGTCGGATTTTTCAGTAACAATGTTTGTGTCGGATTTTTTCTACTGCATAACTTGCCCAACCATGGTTTTTCGTGGATATTTAATTTGTATTTCTTAAATAGCTTATTGAGGCCTCACTCTAATCATTTGCAGATAATCCTTAACAAGGTCATGCTGCTGGGCTCCAGTACCCAGACAATTGTTGGTAGACCGATTGTGCCCGATGCCGCTGTCCATGCTGTTGTCGAAGAGCATGTATGTGTGTTATAAACGTTTTCACTGTTATGATCTAGAAATAATTATTGCTTGAATGTGATACTTAAAACCAGTGGAATCGACGTGTTGCTCTTTAATGTATTGGATTTTCTTTCGCTTATGTCAGGCATTAGATGCAAAGGTTATCATATTCAAGAAAAAACGACGGAAGAATTACCGAAGGTGTAAAGGGCATCGTCAGGTACACTTGACCTGCTCCCGCAACATGTCCATCTATCTCATGTTTTTGTCTCACAGTGATTTTCTTTTCAGGAACTTACCAAGCTAAGAATAACGAACATCGAAGGAATTGAAAAGCCAGAATACATTGAACCAGTCAAGCCAACCCCACCTCCCAAACCCTCTACCCAAAAAGGAGGCCTGGTAAAGGCCAAGCTGATTACCAAGAAGCCAGAAAAAGTTGCTGTTACTGTATGAGTAAAAAGAAGAAATATCAACTTACATCCTGATCTACACCACAACATGGAAGGTTATAAATCATCATACTTCACCATTTAGCGCGTCTGATGGTTCAGATGGAGCCGTTTACATGTACCTGTTAAAGTTTGGGTTTTTTTATAAATGAGACCAAGAGCTTCGCCTGAGCATCAAGTGCTTTTGAAGAATAAAGTTGTATTTTTCTTAGTAAAATTGCTTTTCTTCTGGCATTTTCCTGTGCACTCTGTTGCTATAAATCAATTGTTTCTGAAATGAAAATAAATAAAATCTGGTGGGTGTTTGCATTATACTTTGAATTACAACACTGGCGGCGATCCTATTATACTCTCCAATCAATACGACTCCTCCAAATTGCGCACGCGGATGACAAGTGTCAGGATATCTCACAGAATTTATCAAAACATCCTGAGTGGCAACGTAAGGATGTTTTAATCATTTCCGGCGTGCAATATTATTGTTTTTTGAATGCACAGTTCTACTCCATTATTGTTTGCATTCCAATAAAGCCACCGGTGCCTGTAAGAGGATACTCGCAGAGGTCATATAACCAAGTCACTGAACACATTCAAGTCAAGCTTGTCTAAGATTGATGCTTAAAGCTTAACTTGTTGTTTCTGTATGTACAATGATTCAGGTTCTCTAACAAAATTTATAAGTTAGCTGAACTTTGGGGTCTCATCTTTTCCAATGAAATAGCTGACCTGAATGAATATCATTCCAATACGAGTCATCTGTGCTTTATGAGAATGAAATACGTACCATTTATATTTAGTGTCAAAAGGAACCAAAAATACTAATCTACCAGCTAAATAGAGCATCTAAGCCCCACGCCGCCCTCCAGCTTTCGAGCATATCTGACGAATGGCAGTCCTTATATCTGCAAATGGAAAGGGAAAATATAAGCCGGTTGTTTTATTTCACACAGCGAGAAGTCCTACTATAATGTCTAATGTTCTCTAAATCTAACGTATCTTGTAGATGAATAGAATCCATTATGTCAGTCCAGCCCGAAGAAACAGACCTGAAATTGTACTAAACATTGTTGCAATTTAAATTGATGCAAAACTTCATTACAGATATATATTAAGAAGTGTAGTAATTGAACTGATTACAGATACATAATAAGTATTGTAGTAATTGAACTGATGAAACACAAGCAACATTGTAAGAATACGCAAAAGATTACCTCAGCTGGAAGCTAATTGGACTTTTTTCCAGTAATGATGCGAGATATCTGAAGACCTCTACTGAATGCTTCATTGAACAGGATTCTTGTCTGCATTGCTTGAAACCCGGGCATCCAAGAAAAGAAAGCCACGGGTGCCATAACAATCACACCTAACAGCAAGTCGTACAACCGAGCAACAGAAACAACAGTATCCCACACTACAGTGGTCTCTAGAAAAGGCTTGAGAACTTGAGCAATGGATATCATGCCCCATCCGGTAGGAATAAATGCCAAGAGACTGGCAAAAAGGTCAAGAACCTCAAAATCAGTAAACTTGAGCAGTAAAGCAAGGACCATTACTATAATGGAAGTGACAACGAGCTGCACCAGTCGGTATTTGATGTGCTCTTTCGCAGCATACTTGTCATGAACATATGCAATGATAATATATAACCCGACTGCAGCAATCATGCATATCCAGGAGATCAAATAAACTGCAATACTCGTATTTCCTGAAGTGATCTTCAACTGATACACAACTCCATATTGGAAAAAGAAGAAACGCATATCTAGAATAATCTCCAACAGCTTTCCCCACAGACCTGTTGATCTCAGATGACCTTGCTCCTCATACCACCAGGTTTCCCAACTCTGATCTGCTTTTAAGAATGGACCACCATTCGAGTAGAGCCAATTGATGAACTCATCAAAATCATATACTGTTTTTAGCCAATCAAAACCAGAAGGGTTAAACACAAATGGAGCCATAATCCATGAGAATACAAGGAACCAACTAGAGATTGTCAGTGCTATGTAAATAAAGGTATTCTTGGATACGGGGCTTCGATATGCATACACAGTCAGAATTATCCCCAACTCAATTGCCTTCACAAAGTGGCTGCGAGCATAGAGTCTATAATTCTCAGCAAAGCTTTTATGTTCTACAACAAATCCTCTTCCGGTGGGACGGTATTTGGCACCTCCATGAAGAATAGTCCGTCCAAAATAATGCGTTCGTGTTCCCAAAGAAAAGGTGTAGAAAACTGAAGCAAGCTGCAATTGCATCATCAGGAAATCCCAAATTGCATTCATGAATCCATGCTCGAGAGATGTCTCCATAATTAATGGGAGAGCAGTGAATAGACCAAGTTGGACAACAAATTGCTGGTTGACAATGGTACCAAGAGCTTTATTGTTAGTAGCACTCATAGCTGCCTTTTCAACGCCACTAAGGGCAAGGTAAAGTCGTCCCCAAAGAAATGCATAAACGGTCAGTGTTACCATCATTGTGTTGAAGAAGAATCCCACAGTGGTGTAGTAGAATGATAGCATTCGGAAAAAGTCAAGTCTGTGCCCCAATCTGTACACGTCCCTGCTCAACACCTGCTCACCATTCCCACTTGCAACTTTGGCTTCAAAATTGGTTATCTGATTAAGCCCAACATCTCTTCCCTTGCCCACCTGAATGTATTCATGGTGAGTTACATTTCCTCCACGGAGCGTACAGTTAAAACCTGCAAATATATCCTCACTTATATTAATCACTCTGGATGCTTTGCTAACTCCGCCACGAGTTAAGAACCAGAACCTATCAAAAACATCTGGGTGACCATAGTGCATTCGCACCTTCAATGGGTTTGCAAGAACACGCTGCCCCAAGGTCACAAAGGTTGATTCCTGAGCAGACATGAACCAAGCAAGTGAGGACACGGAACCTGTGAAAATATTTTCACGGATTCCAAGAATGGTGGGCTTCCTGATACCATGATAGGCTTTGAACTCTTCCAAAAGATTCCTCATCTTCAGAGCCTCTTCAAAATAATTATCTTGGTTCATATCAATCGTCTGAAGTGCATCGCCACGCGTGAAAATAATGGCATGGTTTTGATTCTCGGGTTTGCCTTCTCCCAGCTTCACTGGACCAGGTAACCTGATCCTGTAGATCTCCACTTCCTTCTGTTGTTGCGGATCAAACTTCACCAGAACTGAGTAATATTCCACTTCTTCCCTCCCAAAACAAACCTCGTCAACATAGGCAACTCGAAGGGCCTCATTATTTTTCATCAGAAACAAAATCTCCTCAGCACGGTGATCTCCTTTTGCCTTGTGTACACCATAAAGCTGGCAGGTGACCACATATGTGAATTTCATAAGAGCAGTCCCATATTCATGCCCTTTATACAAAAGACTGACGCCAGTAGTGGCCCTATTCATTTTCTTTGCAGGAGGCTTATCCCTTCCAATACCATCCAAGCCCCAGCCTTTATTCATTGACACGTGAGATGCAACTCGATCCGATCCTTCTCTGATGTCCATCTCCGAGGCCAAATCCAGAAAAGCAAGCATCTTAAGAGCCCTGTAGTAATACATCATTCCCCTGACTGTGCGGGATAACGTCTGACCCCTATATGATGCCCAAAGCCGTAGATCCTTCACCTTAGCTGTCCAGATCTCATTATCATCTTTCATCCCTCCTCGGCGCATCCTTTCAATAAAATTTTCCCATTCGTCAACAAAAATTTTCTGCAGGTAAAACAGGGTAGAAATTCCATCTTCATTCTCTTTCCGCAGCATTTCTTTGCCAAACATAACTTCTTCGTCATAGTAAGGTGTCAGAACACTAAATGCCAGCATCTTCTCGACTTGAGGGGCCCTTGGAATATTCATAAAAAGTGAATTACTGAAGAAAGCGATTCGGCGTCTTGCCTCAAGATTTTTGGGCACACTGTGTGGCGAGTCCCGTGAAGTGAGAATTGTGTGCAGTCGCCGAAGTTGCCTGTAGAAGATAATGTCATCTTCATCAATGAACTGGACCACATTTTCAAAAAGCAAATCTTCATTTTCAGCTGGATTTGCTGGTGCCAAACCAAGTATCTTAAGTTGAGCTGCAGACCGCTTCTCCTTTGGAAATTCTCGAACTGCAAGTTCATATAAGGCCTGCAGTACGTCTACCACTTTAGACAAATCTCGTTTATGATTAGGTTTCAGTAGCAGATTAATAAGCAAAATAAGTTTCTCATGCATTTCAGGAAGACGATTCATATTGTACACTTCGGTCAACTTTTCTGATTCAATGTGGCCGTCTATCTCCTTAAACAAGTTTGTAAGGATATAATTTTCTGTCGTGCCATACTTAACAGTCGTGAGTAGCAAATATTTGATGCTATCATAGGCTTCAATGATAGCACATCGCTTGTATTCGCCATTCTTGCAGTTGCATATTGCTTCCCACAGCTCGCGGTCTGATTTGTTAGACAACTCTGCAGCCTGCTGAAGAGAAACCCGAAGCTCATTGCATAAGAGAATGCAAGGCCAGCGAATGACCCTGATGTTCCAACTGTTTGGTGTCAGTTCTAGGAGTTCAAGTTCTCCATCACTAATTAGATCTTCTTCTCGTAATGTGATATTGATCTCATTCCATATCAGTGCAAACCTGGTTGCTTCAACCTGACTGGATTCAATTTTTGTGTACGACAAACCAAGTCCATAACGAAGTTTTAGTCTATGCATTCTATCACGTAGCTTCTTCAATGCAGTCACCTGGGTACTATACAGCTGCTCTTCTGGCATTAGATTGAATTGCATGGCACTAGCAAAGAACTGAAACCTGAGTCTTAGCTGTTCGATATTACGGATCTCTCCCAGGTGCAAGAACAAACCCGATACAGAACCAACAATTGATGAAAATATGGAATACCATATTTGTAAATCCATCAAATATATCAAAATAACGGGCAACCAGAGGACAACAACAGCCAATCTATTTGTATTGTTGAAAAATTCATGCCAGCGATAATCAACTGTCCTCAGCTTCAACAAGGCTTTTGTAGGGCTAACAAGGGGTCTGATTTGAAGGAAATAGCTGAACAAGAATTTTGAAGCCAGCACAATGACCCAAAACATGGAATACTTAATGTTACTGACAAGACCTTCTCTCAGACCGCGACCGACAAAAGTTCTAGTTTGAAACCACCAGGATAACCAACTCAAAATCCTCCAGTCTAAGTTCTCTAGAAAGTTCCGCACCCATGGAAGTAAAAATAATATCAACGCAAGTAGTTCTGGCGTGATAAAAACAAGTACAGCCTTCAGGAAGACAATAATCCTGTTATAAGCTTCATTTGACCATCTACCATCAGCGTTTTTCTGGTTCCAGATTCTCCCGTAAAAGACCCCAAATATAACAGTCCACGCAATGGCATCCGTGCTTTTGAGCACCATCCTCACAACAATCCATTTAGTATCTCTAGAAGCCAAACTATACTGAGTACCAGCATCCAGCACGGATTGAACCACTCTAAGGCCACTCCAAGTTATGAAGATAGTAAGCAACTCAACTTGAACATCCCTTGTTCCCAAAGCGTCCAATGTATTTCTATCTCCATCCCAAGAGACAATTGCCGCAGCTTGGAAAAACAATATCAAAAGCACCCACAACCTATCAAAACTTCGAAACACGTTCCAAAAGGATCTTTGCTCCACAAACCCTGTCTTCCCAACACGCCTTGGCTCAGGAGCGCTCATAAAAAAGTTACTACTTACATTCAGCGGCCATTTTAACGACTTCAAACACCTCCTACTCCAAAAATATTCGTTTAGATCATCATAATTCCTCCAAGCTGAATGAGGCTTACTGCCATTTCCACCACTTTCCACCTCCTTTTTAATTGTATTATAAATCGGCTTCACCACATTCCTCAAAAATGCATTTTCCCCTCGGTAGTAAGGCACATAAAG
>QZGG01001828.1:0-50381 GCA_006409495.1 Sedum album
GGTAGGAACTATTCATAATACCACCATTGCTACCCGTCACTGACAGTCCACTCATTTGCTGCTGAAGTAGCCTTGGATCTTGTTGCTGACCATAGCCGTATTGGTAGCCATACCCTTGCATTGGGTAGCCATATATCTGTTGTGGGTACATTTGCTGAGGTAGCATCTGCTGGGGAACCATGCCTACATGTTGATGTTGTACGCTGGTATAATGATTGTTCAGGAAAGGCTGGTTGGCCGACTGCATATACATGCCATTTCCCATTTGGCTGCCTCCCAAAGATACAGAACCAGTTGTATATATGCCATTCTGCTGCCCATGAGGAACAGTCTGTTGAACTTGCTGGCTAACATGCATCTTAGAGTACTGTGCAGCAGCTAGTGCATCGCTTTCGGCAGGTTGACCTTCCCAAGGTGGTGGAGGAAATGAGCTATCGCTTTGATAGCCTGCCATAAAACAGTAACAATATTAACAAGTATTATCCGACATTAAAGCTGGAGTTATTAATATGTTCAACAATACGAAACCTTTTTGTAGTCATGTATATGAGAAATCATACCGTGGACTGACGAAGGTGGCTGCAGCTGACTATTCCAAGCAGGGGCAACACCTTGAGAGTAATTTTGTTGCTCATATGAAGAAACTCCGTGATATTGAGCATTTCCATTTGTATACAACGTGGGCTGTGACAAGTCTGAATTTTGTCCCTGATTTTGCATACTCCCACTTGTGTGTAACACGGAGGGATAAGGATTCGGTTGCTGACTTAGTGGAGTTCCATTAGCGTATTGCATGGAATGTGATGATGCAAGATTATGTTGTTGGTTGAATGGATTTTCCTCTTGTGTTTGTCCAGTAGTTTGAGTACTAGAAGAACTTGTCGTATTTCCTTCAGAATAAAAGTCGACGAGCACTAGGGCATTCTGCTGAGACAATGGACTAACTGGCTGTGTTTCTCCTACTGGAACAAGAGCCAAGTTACTTTGTGTTGTTGGAGAGTTGTAATCGTCTCCGCTAAGCAGGTCTATCTTGGGATCAAGCTTTACCGAAGAAGTTGAAGTAGTGGGAGGAGCAGGAAGTGCCAATAAGGGCTGTTCAGCTTGAGCTCCTACATTAAAAGCTGAAGTGGTTCTGCAAAAGGAAGCTATTTTTATGTGACCATTATTACTTAAAATACAGAAATAAGTTAGACGTGGCCCAACAAGCACATCTGTATGAAAGGCTTACTTCTTATCAGCTTGTTTGCTCGTATCTCCCGTGTCAATTAACAGATTGTCCACATGTACAATATCTCTAGCGGGTACAGTTTTGGGTTGCTCCGGGCGAATGGCAGCCCCAGAAGAAATAGCTTCATGTTTCTCTAGTAAACGATCCAAGTCATCACTCAATGCTAGTCCTTGACACATAAGTATCTCATCACTGAGAAAAGGATAAGTAATTTAGTAACAACTTCTACTACGAAAACAGGCTAACTAGTAACCACTATAATTCTAAATGATGACAAACTCATAAATTCGCACCCAGACTCATTCCTCTTAGAATAGCATAAATGCCTACCTTGTATTAGTAACAAGATGCACTACTCTTTGCTTGTATGAGTGACATTGTTCTACCAAGTCAATAATAACTTCCTGCTTAAGTCCCTGCGTTAGTCAAAAAAATAAGACTCATACCATACGATACTGATAAATATAAATAGAGAGTGAATCACCAAATGATCAAGTCAGAATCAGAATAATTACTTATTAATGCTTACTAAGAATATAAAATTAGATACTTATTGTCTCTCAAGGGATCAATATACACAATTTGCAGTAACGTAAAAAAATTATTATACTCATTTTCCATGTATACCTCTTTGTTCCCCGGGTCTAATGCATTCAACATTTCTGAAAGAACGTCCATAATACCACGAGCATTCTGAATCTCAACCGCACTACAAGAAAGCAAAGAGCAATTTTATGCTAAGCGTTAAGACTCAATTTTCAAATGAATCAATCC
The DNA here is from genome assembly GCA_006409495.1 of Sedum album. Classification (NCBI taxonomy): domain Eukaryota; kingdom Viridiplantae; phylum Streptophyta; class Magnoliopsida; order Saxifragales; family Crassulaceae; genus Sedum; species Sedum album. Next base: position 2,003 of record QZGG01001828.1, read on the forward strand.
CAAAAGAAACATTGAACATAGCACATGATTAAACAAAGGACGCCATTATTGCGATACAAAAAAACAATCAGGTTGCAGTTGCACCCCCTTATCAAACAATAATCTTACCTTAAGGTTGGTAACTGTGATTGTGAAGAAGTATCAGCATGAGTTTCTTGCGGGAAATCTGAGTTATGTACATTTGGGGGATAATTTGACAGGGGTTGAGTCTGCGGAGGGGTGAATATGGGTGCAGCGCTCTCAGAACGTTGCGGAAATACAGCACCGGCTCGCTGGATGAGGAACAAAGAATCATAGTAATGGTTATGCACAACAGTCAACACAAAGATACATAGCAACTACAAAACCTGATGGCGTGACCACAAATTATATGGGATACGATGTAATGTCAACAAAAACAAAAGTGGTTATATTGCTTAGTCCAAAATGAATGCACATATCTTAATAGTCAAATAATGTTCACTGCCGCTTAAAAATTTAGACATACCAATAGATCCTGGTAGGCAGCATAATACTGGGGATATTTGGCCCTTGGTCCTCCAAAAGCTTCTTGCCATGTATCTATCAGACTCAATATCTTATCCTTAACATTAATGTCGGGCTGCAAGTGAAGAATTTAGTATTTACGTCATCAAGCAGAAGTCAAAACAGAGTATATGTTAGAAAACAATATATTAACCACACCTTTTTCTTTACAATTCTCACTAGTTCATGAAGAATGTCCCTCTCAGCTACATTCAAATGAACAACATCACCACAATTCTTCACAAGTGTTTCTAGGAGCTGGAAGGGTCACAAATACAAATGAAGTTAAGTTCATTGAAAACAAAATGCTCAGATTCACTGAATAATGTACTATTAACAAGTAGAAATGTGAAGGATGCAGCCGTAGAGTTCGTGAAGCTTACGGTCAACGTAAGAAGCTGGACCTTTGGATTCTTACTTCCAAGCTTCTTCTTTATTCCCTTGATCACATCCTTAGCTTGACTGTTATCATGAACACGACACGTACCAAATAATTAACAACAACATCAGTTCCGTACTATGAATGCAAGTAGCACATCCTAAGTTAGCAATTAAACTATAACACACATTTATTAATTTCTATATTTGACTATTCAGAATACTTTAAATACCTGTTGACTAGAAAATCAATAAACATTTCACACTGTTTTTTTTCAATTGAAAAATCTGAGAATGAAGCAGGCAACCATCTCAACAAATTATTTATATAATAATATTTCTAAACTCAGGAATTTTGCAACCAAACATAAATTTAGGGTTTAGAAAACGGAAGCAAAGCATACGGTGAGTCGCGATTGATGATATCGCAGATCTCGAGGTTCATCGCCCAGTCAGGACCGATCAACATCTCGTTGGTGGCTCTTTCCACCATCACGTTCACCATCTTTACTCTCGATGCCGCCGATTGAAGACAACGGTCGATCAGGCGAACAGTCAACGACGCAGTCAAACCTTAAATTGATCTCGAAAAATCGAATGGATGAAGCAGTTGCGACTGATAGTCCCTTTCTCTCTCTTCAATCCCAAATCATATAATTAATTTAAAATATAAATGAATAATGAATTGTTGACTAGTGTATTTTGTAGTGCATTTATTGATTCCGCTGATGTGCATCAAAATTATTTGCTGCGATACAAAATTATATAGTTTTGACAAACTAAGTAATTTTGATAAAGGACGTCGTATTGGTATAAATTATGGTATAAATTAATTAAACGACGCCGTATTGATACTTGCAGCCAATAACTGCGCAATATCGGACCCTAATTCGCATTTATCGTTGATTTCTTAGTACAGTTAGCTAAGGTGATGCCTCCACGTGTTATGTCTGTTCTCCAGTAAGTTCGATACTTCGATGAATCTCGGTACGCTACGAGACGCACTGAAATGTCAAAATGTCATTTTCCGCTGTTTAAAGATTTTCTACTCTTTTTAATCATATCTTATTTTCTTTTCTAGCGTCTCAAATTTACTTTTTCGTTTCTAAATTTTGTGATTAATAAACATGTTTTTTATTTTTTCACCAAATCTTTTTCTTTTATGATTAATTTTCACCACAATGAGGCTATTGTAACAGAGATGGTAATTTATCGGGAACCACATTTTTAAGGTATGACAATTTTTGTAAGTGACGATTTTGGTAAAGTTTTTCAATCATATAATGTAACGACATTACAAATATTAATAAAATAATTGTTTTCATATAAATAATAAATTAAAAATATATCTTTAGTTTGGAAACTCGAAATTACAAACAAATGGCAAAAATTATTAAGATTCAAAGAGTCCAGAAAATTATGTCATCAGCAAGAAATTATACTCAAATCAATAACACGTCCGAGGGCGAAAGCGAGGAAGACAATAGCGACTCGAACTCGAGCGCTCTTGATTACTTGACAAAGAATATGGCCATCTGGCCACCACCCTTTCTGCAATTTTAATGTTTGTATTTTATTGGATATTGTTATAGTTAAAATCATTCGGTATAATAAATTTAAAATCAAAAAACATTAATATTCAGGATTTGTGAAATTTTACGATCGATATCTGAACCTTTATTTAGGCCTAGCAGACTAGCCCCAAGCTGATCCAAGCGTACTTTTGTTGGGCCGACATGCGTGCTGGATCGGAATTTTGTACTGTCATCGGTGAGTTCGATTAAAGTTTTATCTAAAATTATGTAGATTATAGTAAATAATTTTAAAAATAATATATTTTAAGAATTACAACAAATAAGTGCGCTGCACCGAATTCATTCCCTACCCTAGTAAGAAGGCCTTCGATCCCCTCCATTTGGAGTCGTAAATTGTAGTTTTCTACGTACGCACTAACCGACTATGTAACTCGGTTTGTTCATGGTATGATAGAAACTCACACTTGTCAGTAATGGATAATCAACAGTCACATGCCACGACTCAATTTCTTCGATATGCGTGCCGAACCGATTAACTTATGTACTTCATCCTTCACGCCATATCTATTTATTTTTTACGCCATACTCGATTATTCAAACTGAACTTTCTAAAGCTACACAGCTATATCAATCCCTTACGTAACTGACCAATCATATATCTCATTATCGCCACGTCATCACTACATTGATCTCACACTATAAAACCCCCTGCAGTCCTCGCCAAATCAACAAAGATCGAAAAAATGAACACCACCTCCTCCACCTTCTCTCCTCAATCCGCCGCCGATCGCCGACTCGCTACTCTGGCGAGACATCTCGAAGAATCAGTCACGCAGTCGAGGAACTCCAGCGACTCGATCTCCGCTTCACCGACTTCTGGATATGCTGGAAATTCCGTCTTTGCTCACGTCGTCCAAGCCCCCGAAGATCCGATCCTCGGCGTAAGTTCGATTACTTTTGACTGATTTGGTGTTTAATTTTAACGATTTAGTTACGTGATCGGTTGAATAGGTGCTCATGTCTGTTTAATCGATTTGTGTTTGAGAAAATGCGAATAGTGATCGGAGATCGGACTCGGAATGGTTGTGATTTGCCGAGTTTATTTGTTTCTTGTTTTGTTTGGATTTGAAAATGATTTAGTTTCCATTGATGGAATATTTGCTGTGATTCGGTTTAGCAAAACTGTATTGAACCTTGGATTGTAAGATTATGTTTAGGAAAATGGAATGTGATATGTTTTAATCAATGATCGATGTGTGCAGGTTACGGTTGCATATAATAAAGATCCAAGTCCGATTAAATTGAACTTGGGAGTGGGTGCTTATCGTACCGAGGTGAGTATATGAATTTCTTTATATTTTCGGTTATTAATCATAATGGTAATCTTATAGAACTATATTCTTGGTTGTTTTATTACTCGCAAACTTCCTTTTGTTACCGTTAATTAGCATTTCTCATGGAGAATGCTTTTAGCGGTGAAAGTGATGAAGTTTTGGGATTTGTTTTGTTTTATTAACTGTTTTCTGAAAATGATATGTTGTGATGGAAAATCAGGAAGGCAAACCTCTAGTGCTTAACGTTGTGAGAAAGGCAGAGCAGAAGCTTATTAATGATAAGTATGGTTTTCCTTGTGCTTTATTCTTGTTTTTGTGGATGATACTGATAGCTTGTGAAATGTATATATGACACTGATATGCTCATATCAGGTCACGTGTGAAGGAGTATCTTCCGATTGTTGGCCTTGCAGATTTCAATAAACTAAGTGCCAAACTCATGTTTGGTGCTGAGAGGTATAAATACCAAATTCAGTTTTCAATGAACCTTTGACGGGGAGTTAAAAGTTAGAGGCAACTTACTTTTTATAAGACGGGGGGTTTAAGGTTTGGCTGTTTGGGAATGCGTCCATTTACAATGTTTCATGACATCATGTGTGCTGAGCTTGATGTTTTTGTGTGTCAGTATATGAGTTCCACTTAAAATTAAGTAAAGCACTCTAGACTCTAGTTAGTCAGCGTATTGATTTTTTTTCAAGTCTTGTGTGTTGGCCGTGGTCCATTTATTCCCTTGAATTTTTTATCAATACTAATCTTAAAATGCATGTAATAGTCCTGCTATTCAAGAGAACAGAATCACCACAGTCCAGTGTTTGTCGGGCACTGGATCTTTAAGAGTTGGAGGAGAGTTCCTTGCAAGACATCATCACCAGGTGATGCTAAGATTCTGATCCATCTCTAAACTTGTGAGCATGATAATAAATTCTAACCTTAATAATAAATTTTCATGTTTTCACTCTGATCATGGTATTGCAGCGCATTATTTACATTCCTACACCAACATGGGGAAATCACCCAAAATTTTCACTCTTGCGGGATTGTCAGTGAAAACCTATCGCTATTATGATCCTACAACACGTGGACTGGACTTTAAAGGTGACGAGAAGCTTGAAGTTAACTAGTTCTTAAACATATATCAAATTTTCTACATGAGTCTGATGGCTATCGTCTATACAATTAAAAGTTGTATAGCTGTATATCATAATATTGGTTTTTCTTGTATTCTCAATGGATAGGCTTGATTGAAGATCTCGGAAAAGCTCCATTAGGAGCGGTAGTTCTTTTACATGCATGCGCGCATAATCCAACCGGGGTTGATCCAACCCTTGATCAATGGGAACAAATCAGAAAACTAATTAGATCAAAGGGACTTTTGCCATTTTTTGACAGTGCTTACCAGGTGCATAAAAGCTGATTCCCAGTTCAGTTTAAGCTCTAACTTATTGAAGAATAGCAGTGGAGGAACACTTTTTTCTGATATTTGTTTGATGCTAGGGCTTTGCGAGTGGCAGCTTGGATGCCGATGCAAAACCGGTTCGCATGTTTGTGGCTGATGGTGGTGAATGTCTCGCAGCTCAGAGTTACGCCAAAAACCTGGGCCTCTATGGAGAGCGTGTCGGTGCTCTGAGCATTGTAATAAGTTAACTTGACTTTGTTTTTTTGGTGTCAGTGACTTTTGTTCATAGATTCCTTACTGTTAACAATAAAAATCATGTAGATTTGCGGATCATCTGATGTTGCCCGCAAAGTGGAGAGCCAGCTGAAACTTGTAATCAGGCCAATGTACTCCAATCCGCCCATTCATGGTGCTTCATTAGTTGCCACCGTTCTCAAAGACCGGTTTGTAAATTTACATTTACAAAAATGCAAGATTTTCTGCTATGAAAAATACCCAACAATTATTTACTTATCCACAGGGAGTTGTACCATGAATGGACTCTTGAACTGAAGGGAATGGCAGATAGAATCATCCATATGCGGGATCAACTATTTGGTGCTCTGCGACAAAGAGGTAACCTTCAGTTCCTTCATATTGCACGGGGTGAAGTAGGGTTATGCTATCTGTCTATCTTGCTAGCTGACGACGGCCGCATCATCATAACAGGTACACCTGGGGACTGGAGTCATATTATCAAGCAGATAGGAATGTTCACCTTTACTGGCCTGAATAAGGCGCAGGTTGAGTTCATGACCAAGGAGTACCATATATACATGACCTCGGATGGGTAAGGCTAAAGAAACATTAGTAAATAAAACTGGCAAGAGGCTAAGCATATGCGAACAAGAGGCATAAATCAATTTCTTGTTTTGCAGGCGGATAAGTATGGCTGGTCTGAGCTCGAAGACAGTTCCGCACCTTGCAGACGCCATACATGCTGCAGTAACACGCATCATCTAGTTTTAAGAACTCAAAAGGCCTCACTATATGGTGTGTTATTCAGCATCAACCAATAAGCTTAGCCTTCAAATTTCAACATGGCTTTGTGTAACAAAAATATTGTCCTTCATCCAGATGGACTTGGTTGTTTCCATTAATCTCCATCAATAATCATATGAGATTGTTGATACAGGTATCATACATCACCTGGATTGAGTCATTTACACCCAAGCGAGTACCGAGTTGTCTAATTTCATTGATATAATTACAATCTTTTCTATCAATAATTTAAAATGCTTGATGATATCCTGAAGAAGATGAGATCAGAAACTCTATGTATGCATATTTCGAAGACCTTTTTCATTTACGGTACCAAGCAGCTATTGCTGCCTCAACAACAATTGCAATTCATCTGCATCCTTTCATTAGATAAGATGGACTGAAGAGTCTTGTGCTATTAGATTCTTTTCCTATTTCTTTTCGTTTGCTTGGTGTTTCACATTCACTGAAATCTAGCACTCGCCTTTCCGGCTGCAAAAAAGTAGTTAGACCAACATTTAGAAAACAGCAAGCAATATTTTCATCAAGTATATATGATATCTGTAGCAAGGTTTGCAGTGGTGGGGCTTATTACCAGAATATCTGTTGTGAAATGAGATTGCCTGGCTTGTTGGTTGTCAAAAATATCTGGATGTTCTGTGTTTGCACTTTTTGACCGTCTATATCTCAACAAGGTCTTGGGAGTTTCAGTTCCTAAGATTTGACGAGCTTCAGCTAGAGCAGCTGCGCTGCGCTCGCTCAATTGCTCCATCAAACCAAGAGCATCATAACTTCTTTCGCCTGGACTTAAAAAGTAGCCTATATCCTGTGATATTTCAAGAGAGCCATGAGAAAATTAAATCCACCTAGAGTAAGATATTTTTGTAACCAGTTTAGGAAATGGCAATCACCTCAATGGTAATATTTGTTTCGACTCTTGGGCCTGGAAGAAAAGAGTTCATAAACCAAGGGGATTTCCACGCCGATGGAGAGTCAAAAGTTCTTTTTAGAGGAGTACCCCCAAATCTACAAAAGAAAAAGATGTAATGACTAACAATTTTTAATTGGAAAACTTTGTTTGGAACTGAGAGAAACAAGATCATTTCAGTCTATTGTAACTGAATGGAGTAGAAATTGGAGAAGTTTACATGTCATTGTGTTCTGTGCCTGTCCTCTCCTGTCCACCTTTGGAAACTTCTATCTCCAAAATAGACAGCGATTTACACTTTGAAGAGGAACCAGTAACATGGTCCTTTCTATTTACATCAGGGGAGTTTACTAAAGGGGTATGTCGAGTTGCACTTCCAGGAGCATGTGGATTTTCCCGCACATTTGGAATAAATACCTTGTCTGTTTCAAGGCCTACTTGATCAGGAGAAAAAATCAAAATATCTTCCAAATCTGTGTCAACAAGGTCGTCTGCTGGCTTTGGCACCTAAAGATGAGACAACTAAGAAGTGAGATGGTAACTAGAAGAATGGCAGTAGCAAAGCTTAATTCCAGAGATCGGAAGAAGCAGATTGACCAAAACGAATATTACAAACAGAAAACAGTGCAAGTCACAAGGCCAGATTACAGGAAATAACTTCAAAAAAGGCAGTAAAATAGATATTCCAGTAAGTTATGCATATAGTATATAGTACATGTGAAAGTAAACAACAAACATGGAAGTGGACTCGAAAGAAAACAGCAAAAATAAAGAAAAAATAACTTACAGTTTCATCAGCATCACACTGGAGCTTCTGATCTGGCTCTTCATTCATAGACAGTTTTTCTTCAGTGCCACAAAGAGCATTACCTTTTTTTGAAGCAGAAATATCTCTGATTACTTCCTTCTGTTGCATTAGAGCAGGATCTATATTTTCTTTGTCATCCACAACGCTCCAGAAGCTCTTCCCTGAATAGTATTTGAACATGTTGCAGGCTCCTCTAACATGACATCTAAATTAGAGAAATCCCTTGCTAAACTAGTCAAAAAGTTCTGCTTCGAGTCTACATCAAGCCTTTTGTCCTTTCTTCTATCTGATAGAGGAGACAGCAATTCTCGATGACGTTTCTTTAAAATTGATGGAGTGCCACTAAAGGTTTTGGCAGCGCTTTTCAATAAAGAGTCTGGACTGTTTTCTTTGGATGGGGAATCCCACAATCGAAACGGTGTCAAACAATGCATAGAAGACATCATCAGTTGACGTATGCCAAGAGGACTGTATTCTTGCTGCAAGTCATTACTGGACTGCACAAGGTCACAGCTGAAAAATGGAACATCCAAACTTGGAAAACGAGGTGGCTCGTAAAATAAAGATCCTTTGTCTTGCTCCATTTTCTCAGTCTTTTCAGCAGGTAAGTCATCAATGGGAGGGTAGCTTTGGGTGCAGTCGGCAAATTGTCCAATAGGTTCATCAAGTCTTTGATTCAAATACTCAGTATTGTCAACATGACCATGACCATCTATATATTCTGTATCATTTTTGCAATCGTCTCTGTGAATTCATCAGTTAGCATAAACTCATTGCACGGATCCTTCTCTTGTGACGCTTGACTTGGGCCGCACCCATATGAAAGCTGGTTGTCAACGGCATATAGTAATGATGGATCACATAGACCATGACAACATGATTTTTCCATGACATCCGACCTCAAATATGTTGAATGTGATGCTGAGGCTCCCAAAGAGTCGTGACTCTGAATATTAGATGCTTGGTGTATTAAAAACTTATCATTTCCACCGACTTCAACAGCCACTGAGAAAGAGTTACGGGATGAACATCCATCAGCACCTGCATTTGACGACTGCAGTAGAGGAATGCAACTGTCATTTTCGGTTACCACAAAATTTCCTATACTGCCAGATTCTTTGCCCATGTTTCCTGATGAAGGATTATGATATGGTTCGTGAAACATTTCAGTACTATCATTGGCTGCGGAGCCGTAAGGCTGATCTTGTCCCAGTTCTAGTAATGATATACCCGGAAAATCCTGCAGATTATATTGGTCATCCCTAAGAACCGTCCTGAAGCATGAGAGAAGTGTTGATCCAGTAAAGAGCAATTAACCTCTGTTTCTGGAATGGACCGATTGACTTCTTCAATAGACGCAAAAAATGCCTCGGATGACTGTGAGCTATATTTTTCCTGCTTTATTTGACTAGAGCAATTTGTCTCTATATATCCATTCCTTTCTGGAATCATTGTATTAGGCAAATCATGAGCGGTCTGAGAGCATCGTGGTACAGGTGAACCTTGACTACATTCAGATATGTCCCCCACATCGTTCTCTTCTTTAAGTTGGCTTTTATCATCTTCACTACTTTTTTGCATTCTTGAAGAGGTCAAAGATATAGATTGATTCTGAACAACAAGAGGCAGACCTTGAAATTGTGAAAGCAGCCCTGATGTGATGTATGAATCCATCTTCTTTTTGACAGAGCTATTCCAGTGGTTTTTGATTGCATTGTCTGTTCTGAAGATTATTAAACATCACATGAATATGTCATTACATATACATTTCAGCAGCAGAAAAACATTTAACAATCGTGATTCAAAAATGGTTGTAAACATCAACTCCTACCTTCCTGGCAAAAACTTTGTCAATTCCGCCCACTTATTCCCATAGACTTGATGAGCCCGAATCAATGTTAGTTCTTCCTCCTGCGTCCATGCGTCCCTATTTATAGCAGGATTCAGATGATTGTGCCACCTGAGAGATATATCTCATAATTCAGATCCTTAAAAGATAATCACATTAGTTTGGAGTGTCATCCCTGTTGGACTTTAAAAATACCAATGATTAACACAAACCTCTCTCGGCATTGTTTTCCTATTCGCCCAGGCAAATGTTGAGCAATTGTGGACCATTTCTTAGCCCCAAACTGACTGACCAGCTGAACTATTACTTCGTCCTCCTATTTCAATGAAATTAATATTAGATATATGTATTTTGGCCAAGAAATAAAAATCTTGTCAAACGACAAGGGGACCGTAGTTTTTCAGAAGTAACCTCTTTTGACCAAGGACCTTTTATAAGCTCCGGGTTCAGAACTTTCTGCCATCTGTGCAGACACTGCACATCAGTCCTGTCCTTGAAACACTCAGCTAGATTCATAATAATTTAGTCAGCTTGAAGTAATACGAATGGCATCAAGAATAAAAGTAATAATAACAATACGAGTATACTATCAGAATAAATTCAGAATCTTGCAGTAGAGATGCATATTAACATTTCGTACAACACATTAACACCTAGTCTAGTTCCTTGGATTTTTTGTATATGAATCGAATGTTAAAATATATTACAAACTGCTCATGTTCTAAAATATGCTGCTGATAGAAAACATACGTTAGTGTTGATACTTAAAAATGAAAAATGGCCTCGTCCTCAAAAAATAAGAATATTGTTTCCAAGCGCACCTATTTTTTTCCAGTTTTTCCCTTTATAGCGCTGAACTGCCTTGCTCAGAATCTCATCCTAGATACATAAACAAATCAAATACACACAATAAGCTTCAACAAAGAGAAAGCTAGTTCGACAAGAAAGCTCCTTTTCTACTTGAGAAATACAGTTTAAAGAAAGTTATACATAACACTAGAGAGTAAACTGCCTAAGGTTGAGTAGATTCTTGTGACTACCTCTTCAGCAGTCCACTGCCCCTTAGTAGATCGCCTTGCAGGTCCAGTAGTCCTACTGAATAAAGAATAAAAGAAAACATGATGTCCACGTGAGTTGAAATAATAGTGAATGGCACTCAAAAACTGTTCCGCAAATGGACATTCAAATTACCCATGTGGAGGCCGCATTTTCAAACGTCTCGGAGCAGCCCCATTCTGAGATGCATGATTCATTGTACTACGGTCACTTTGCATGACGTTTTGTTTCCTTTGTAACTCTTTCAAAATACTGGGGTGAAGTTTCTCCAGCGATAGCTCCCCAGATCATTATCACTTTAGTAGAAACAATAGCTAGCTCCTCATTGACATAAACAGCTACCTGACCATACAATAAAATATGCATTAGTCCCCGAAACATTAATACATTTCAAGACCCTAATAACATTGAATTTTATTATAACAACCATAATCTTAAACTTGCATCATCATAAACCCGCTAAGATAAGTCAATCAAACACCAAAATGTGCATCACACAAATGAAAATTTGATGAAATAAGGTGATCCAAAAGTTACATTACAGTGCAACACCGAATACAAAGAGTGAGGGATGTACCAACACAATCATATTCACCTTCAGTTAATCATCAATACAGTAGCGCCTCAACTAGCTAATAAACTTAGGGACACGAAAGAACAAGCAAATTGATAACGTTAAGGAAGATTCTTTTCTAGCTGGCAAGAGTGAGCTTACAAAAAATTGAAATCCAATTCATCAAACCATCAGCCACACTTAGGGTTTCAAAATTCAAATTCCATTTCATCAAATTTTAACAAAATTCCAACACCAAATTCCGCCGATCTAATTCAACCAGATTCAAATTCAAATCACTAAAAACGAATCAAAGAAGCTCTTCGGGAAGCGCACCTCACCGCCGCGTCAAGCCGAGATTAAAACGACAGTCGATTTTGTGTTGCGTGAACTGAAGACTACTGTAGATTTTTAAGAGAGGATTGGAAACGTGAGCGATTTGAAATTGGGTGAGTTTTGAGGGAGTGAGTTTTTGAACGAGGGGAGAGAGAGAACGGTCAGAAAATGTTTTTTTGAAAAAATGGAGGCGGAAATTGAAAGCGAGAAGGATGCGAAGGTGTAGGATACAAAAGCCCTCTTTTGGTTGTTGTTTTCTTTTGACTTCTAGTTTTGGGCATATAATTGTTTTTATAATTATACAGAGGGCGGCGTCTCTGTTGGATTCACTACTATTTGGTGGATCCATGAGTCCAGATCTGGACCACATGTTTGATAAATCGGATCGTTAGAATTGTGACACGTGTGAGGGGTAGTTAAAATTGGTTTGGTTAGTAATGGACTGAGTTTTAATGGAGTGAGGATAGTTAGGTCATTTATATGTGAGGCTCCTTTCTGTCACTTCTCATCTTCTCACATTCTCATATTCTCACCTTCTCACCCAATTCCTCACTTTGAAACCCATCTTGAGAGCAGCGGGAGAGAGGCTGAGAGAGGAAATCGAAACCAAGAGGGAGGCTGAGAGGAAATTGCGATTTGAGGTCAATCAGATTTGGGTGAAAGCTATTGGGGAGAGGTTGATGATGGATTTCAAACTTAAAATTGATAGTATGAACGTTGTTGGTGGTTGGAATGAAGAGGCTGAGGAAATAGCGGCAGTTGTTGTTGAGGGTGGCGAGGAGTCGTCGCCGACACGGCCGTGGAATTTGAGGGTGAGAAAGTCGCCGCCGTCGGAGGGTGGTGGGGTTGTGGTGGTGGAGAGGAGGAAGAAGAAGTTTCTGGAGTGGAGGCTGAGAAGGTTGTTAAGAAGCTTACGGTAAGATTGGAGAGAGATGAGATTGAAAAGGACTTTGTGGCCATGAGTGAGATTAAGCTTCCGAGAAGGCCTAAGAAGCGGCCTAGAGCAATCCAGAAGGAATTGGATGTAAGTTTTTCTGTTCCCATTTTTGCGATTTTGTTTTTGTGTTCAAGCTTTATTCGTCAGATGATAAAATATGGAATCCTTGTTTGATTGAGTTGGTGCATAAAGATCACACCTTTTGATGATGATTGCGTGTGTATTTGTAGAATCATGCTGATTTTAATTAATAGTGGTTTTGAGTTTTGTGGTCTGACGTTTGGTGATTTTGTTGAATTGCAGATATTAGGTTTGTGGGGAGGTTTGAGTAAGGCAGTGATGATGGGAGGTTTAATTTTAGCTTGTGCATTTTGGTGTTGCATTTTGATGTTGCATTTTGGTGTTGCATTTTGGTGTTGCATTTTGGTGTTGCATTTTGGTGTTGCATTTTGATGTTGCATTTTGGTGTTGCATTTTGATGTTGCATTTTGGTGTTGCATTCATGTTTATTTGTTTGTATGAAATTGTGTATATAATTGCATTTTGTTTCATTGATTTGATCATTACCCCTTTCTCAATCTTTTGACTATTACTCTGATGTTTATTGATTATTGCTTTCATGGTTACCTAATGTGTATTATGTTGTTTGTTCGTAAAGCTGAGATTTTTAATGTTTGTTTGTTTACGCAGGTGTTCTTCTTGCTGTGGTTGCCACCTTAGGAAGTGCATCAGCATGATCGATCAATATGGCTCATTCATTCATGCATGTAATGTGTCTTGTACACTTGTCATATGTTTTAGGATCCGGATCTGGTGTAGCGTGAAATTAATTTGTAATTTGTTTTTTATTAATGCATTTTGATTGCATTTGTTAGATCATAATTTGTAATTTGATTACTGCAAAGCCTGGTACAAGGAAATCAATTTGTAATTTGTAATTGCATTTGTTAGATCATACTGAAAACATTACTGTGAAGCCGGGTAAAATCAACACAATGAACATGGAACACAATTGTAGCTTTAATGCAACTCTAAAATGCAACTGCAAAATGCAAGATCAAAATGCAAGTGTGAAATGCACATGTGAAATGCAGCAATGAAATGCGATAACTAAATAAACTGAATTTCATTCAACAGAGCGTAAAATGATACTGCGATTTCCAACTACGAACAGAACACAATTTAGGTAAAATGATACTGAAGCATATCATTTTTGTTGAAAGTAATGCAATGCAACACAACACAGGGACGACTGCATGCTGAAGTGCAAGTGGGAAAAAAATGCAACTATAGGATGCAACTACAAAGTGCAATAGTAAGGTGCACATGTGAGGTGCAACAGTTGAAATGCAGTTGAGAGTGGGATTATTTGGTTTACAAACGGGTTAGAATGGGTTGAGATTATGAAAATGGTGGGGAAATGAAAAGCTTGGATTATGAAAATGGTGGGATTGATTAAGGAGAGAGGGTTTGGACTATGAAAATGGTGGAGAAATGAAAAAGCTTGGATATGAAAATGGTGGGGAAATGAAAAAGCTTGGATTATGAAAAAATGGTGGGATTGATTAAGGAGAGAGAGTTTGAATTATGAAAATGGTGGGTTTGTAAGGAGAGAGGGATTGATTAAGGAGAGAGGGAAAATTGTGGGTTTGTAAGGAGAGAGATTGCATTAAATGAACAATCTAATCATTGCATTAAATGCTACTAACTAAACTAATTAAAATGCAACTATTCCGAATTTGCCCTTTAGTTAGCTTTCAAGTGGGATACGTGGACTCCTTTGACACCATTGATCTTAAACCATCCAAGGGCTAATAAATGGACTCATGAATCCACCAAATAGTAGTGGATCCACCAGAGTAATTCTCTAATTATACATCATGTTGTGTTGTGTATATAAATGTATAATTAAGAAATAAAAAATGTAAATATGAAATGAAGCAGGGTAATTTGAGAAGATGAATTGTGTTTGAAAAGAAACTGACAATTCATCTTTTCCTACTTTATATAGGATGATGAGATATGCGGCTGACTACATTTTCGAATGCAAACAAAATCTAGAATATACATACATAAAACCGCTATTTTTGAATCTTGTCAAGTCCAAAAATATTTTGATAATTTCGTAATTACTTACCAAAATATTCCTCTTATCTGTCACTCTGGGCGGATCTAAGAGGGTTGCAGGTCCCTGCCTGCCCTAGAGAAATTTGAGATTCTATTTAGGGATTACAATAAGAAGACAGCTAAAATTTGTGGCCTGGTGGTCTTATATTAACCTTCAAACCCTGCTTTCTTCATTTTTTTGCCCCCTTAATTGAGGCGCTGGATCCGAAAGACACTTTTACGTGAAAGTATTCGAAAGCTCGATAAGAACCCAGTTCCGGTTCAACCCTCTAATAGATACTTAGCTAGCGGGTTTATGTTACTGTTTTTAGTACAGTAGTGATGGTACTTAATGTTGTTGATTATTTGCTTTTCAGATTTTTGAAGACATTGTTTTGAGGGACTGTTAATCAAGTATTGATTTAATGTCGTGGATATGAAGGGGTGGTAGAGTCACGGGTATGATATCCAAGACACTTTTCAATTATGGTTTTGCTATATATGCTGATTATCAGATTGTACTGATGACATTTTGAATAAGAGTAGTGAGCCAGTAATATCGGTAGAGGGGTAATTCCTTCCGGATATGATTCCTTGAGGAAACCTATAATAAAAGACCCATTGACAACGTTAAAAGAGATAACCTTCCTTAAACAATAGTTCATAACTTACAACTTACAACATCAGGTGGTCACCAGACCACTCTGTTGAACAAGTCCACATACCGAGCTAGATAAATTTAAGATGGCAGCAATGAGAATAAACAGGTCGACAGCCAACAGATGCGCAAATCTGGTTCAGTTCAACAAGTAATTGGTGTGGGTATAGGAGTTGCTACCAGCACAGGAATCTGTCCAGTAACTGGTCGCAGACTGGCTACATTTTCTAGTTGTTGCCATATTTCTTTTCGTTTCTCTTCCACCATGCTTGACTTCTCTTTTTCTACCTTGAAATCAGCAAGGCATGAACTGTACAGAGGTTCGTCTATTTCTGTTAACATCTTGGATACGTTTATGGTTAAGTTGACAACTGCCTGGTTCCAATGTGTCTGAGTGTTTCTTTCCAGAGCCGGGACAATGATAGGAAATAGTTCTTGTCGATTTAGGGTGATTAGGTTGACGGTGTTCTCGTTATTCCACAAAAAGAGAGCCCTTTCAGCCACCTAACAATAAAAACAACGCATTATGCAACTTTCAGCATACTGGGGACGAACCGTGAAAGATTTCCATAGCAAACATAAACAATACTTCAAGATGATATAAATGACCATTTCTGTTACACTAAACTACATAATTTTACTCATGATAACATCGTGTTTGCAGTTAGGCCTATAAGGTATGGCTTGAATACGTTTTTCATCAATAATTGCTTCATTTGGTCAACAATGAAATGATTCATTATCAAAACTATAATTTTGCATTTATATTCTAAAAGAACTAGACGCGCTATTGCTACAAGTAGAAAAACACACACGAATCAGCAACCAATTATAACAAGCACAGAATACCATGTGGAAATTTAATGTCTGAAATTGACTGTCATGCCTTTGCATACCTGAAAATGCAAACTGTTAATGCAACAGCTGACCCGCCAGAACAGCGGAAGCATAACTTTCTGAAATTCATCCATGCTGATTGCTTCAAGAATCTCTTCTATCTCTCCCAAAAACATCACCTCCTTCTGACTGTTAGTTATAGGCCAGAATTTCAACAGCCCTCGTATCACAATACTTGCTAACTTTGGATCCTTCTCGATAAACTGCATGACACAATACGAAAGCTGTTGAAAATAGTTACCAAGCTGTTTAGGCTTGTGCAACGGAATCAATGCCCGCCAGAAAAATATCTTGTGCTCTTCTTTAAGAGGTAATGCAAATCCACTTATGATACTTCCAAAGATTTCTAACAGTTCTGTAACGCCGTTATGCCGCTCCTTCCCAATGACAAAACGATAAAAAGTGTTACTTATAGATTTCCTGATGAAAGGCCTGTGAACCATAAACTTCCCGTAAATCCTATGCAAAATGGTCTTCAGAGACTCTTTCTCACGCGGATCCTCAGAATCGAATAAATCTAGCAGTTTCAAAATGAAGTAATGGTCGATATACTTCTTTGCAACCTTGGCATCAAGATGCGTGGAAGTAACAAAATTGAGCAATATATCATACACAATTTGCAAATGCGACCATGCAGGATCAAAAACCGGTTCGTCATCGTCATTCTCACTTCCAGTAGACTTGACCCTATTATGAGGTGGGAACACCCTAAACAAATTCGACGCACACATCCTACACATGGCGACAATTGCTGGCTCAGGGAATTTTACAGTGCATGAAGCGACAAACTCAGCAAGCTCTATCAGTGTCTGCCTCTTGACATCTTTCTCGGTCCAAGTTCTTAGTACCATCAGTAAAATCAAAAGTCACGCAGCATAAACTCAACTTACTCACCAGTAAATTTACCTTCTCACCATTTGGAACATCTTTAAATGGCAGCAAAGGCTCAATCCCCGCAACAACACTGGATGGAAAGACCACAGACGATGTCTTTTTGGGGCCACTCGAACGGCTGCTGCTCATTGCAGTACTCCCATTGCTTGTTGGATTGATCCCATTTGCAGTTGCATCACAGTGACTAGAACCCATAGGCTCAACGGCTTCAGATTTCTGAGATCTTCGAGGAAATCTACTGAGGATTAGCCTCAACATGATCGCTCACGTATGCAAAAATTTGTACCAGCCAAATCAATTCAAGATGCTTCCTTTACTCCTCATCCATTTCGAAAGATCAAATCTTTTGCTATTCAATCGGAAAACAAGTGCAAACCTTAACAATTAATCTGAACCCTACAAATTCATAAACAAACTCTTGCATACATCAAACACAACTCAGATCTCAAGCTTAATCAAGCCTCACGACATACAAGTCAATCCAGAAACGCACAAATTTCCAAACTCCAAAACCTAACCCTCAATCAGCAACTCAATACCAGAAGCAAATTCAAAACGATCACAAATCCACAACCAAAATGTACGAGACCCCAAAATCAACACCCAAAAATCTATGAAAAATTTCACAATCTTCAAAACCCAGATAAATCTCTCAAAACCCAATTGAGAATCTCAAACAAAATCTCATTAGATTTCCAAAAGGAGACGCGTTTCGAATCCAGCTGTAGCAAAAGCGGATTGGATTGGATCAGAGCGGTTTTGACCACACCACCCAGATAAGCGAAAACAACTCAATTGTATCGATAAATCGAACCCAAATCCGCCACAATTAATTCTTTTTATTAATTAACTCAAAAATCAGTACTTTTTGAGAATTTAAATACTCAACTCAATATCCGCACGAGTGTAAATATGGATAGAGTAGGGTGCAAAACGTAATTATGAAATAATTGTACGACTGTTGTTGCGCTTGAATCTCAATCAGCCGTCAGATTTTAGTGGCTTCCGTCATCAGCCGGCTCCCATGCGTGCCCCACTAAAGCGACTTGTACTATAAAGTATAAACAAACGTCGTTAAATGGGCCGAAGATATTGGGCTGGTATGGCGCGGGTTCATATCACTAGTATTTTGGTGCACATTGTTCAAATATAAAATTTGGATACATTAAATGTGAAAAGTTGAATTGAAAATTAACTAATAGATAAAAGACTAAATTAAAAATTGAGGAGTGATAACCGTCAAACACCACTCCTCAATTCTTAATAAGAAGATGTTAACTAGGGCTGCAAATGAGTCAAGTTCGTCTCGTTTAATTTTGACGAATTCGAGCCGAGCCGAGTTCGAGTTCTTATCGAGTATTTCAAAAATAATATATATAATACAAATACATAAATTTGAGAATTAAATGAATTCTAAACAATTATAAATATTTTTAAACAAATTAATTATATAAATATAAAACAATTTAAACAAACTATCATTATACTTATTATAAATATCATATTCGTATTCGAGTTATAAATGAGTATTTATCGAGTATTTGTCGAGTTTTTATCGAGTATCTTATCGAGCATCTATTCGAGTTGTTCACGAACACAAACGAATCGAGTATGACATTGTTCAAGCTCGGCTCGTTTATTAAACGAGTTTCATAATTTTGTTCATACTCGACTCATTTATTATCAAAGTATTGATCGAGTTCTTATCGAGTCGGTCATCGAGTAATTATCGAGTGTATCGTCTCACTTGCAACCCTAATGTTAACTGAACCCGCACTCTATTAACTGTGAAACAAATTGATATCGTTTTCTTATTTTGATAAAAGTATTAGTTCACAATAAGAACATAAACCTTCAGAGGTTAACACACAAGTGCATCCTAACCAAGACAAGTTCAAGTCTCAGGTCTGTAGGATGCAGGGAAGAGAAGCAAGATCTATTTGAAGACTAACCAAGTGGCCGAATGCTGACCCAACTTTATTTCCCAAAAACTATGATATGAACCTTAATGCCCAAGTGGTAGCTTGAAGCCTATGTATGTTGCTTATCGGGTAGGTTGCTGGTTGTAATGATTTTTCTCTTTTTTCTTAGCTGAGGCTAGTTTTGCTCTTCGAGCTGCGGCTTCTTGTGCAGCAGCTTTGGCAGCAGAATCCACCTCCTTGTTAGATTTCTTTTTCTTCGAAGAGACAACCTTCTTTAGCCGTTCTTTGACATCAATGGATGATATATCCTCTTCAGTTCCAGGGGCTGGATCCTCTGCTGCTACATTAGCTGCAGTATGGTCGTTTGCCTCTTTTGACTTGTCTTTCTTTTTCTTCTTCTTGGCACTTTTGGATTCTGACGTGCCGCCTTCCTTCTTTTCTACTTCTCCCTGAGCCCCTTCAGTCTTCTCTTTATCATCTTTAGTAAGAAAAAACATAATTACAGATCTACATCAAACAGCCTAATGACATGAAGAGCAAATTGCAAAAGCACAAAAATACATCCATAAGACAGCACCCCATGGCCATAACAACCGAAGTCGGATTGAATGCCTAATGCTGAATTACACTGCTGCTGGACGCAATAGATAGAACATACCATGCAAGCCAGATAAAAAGATAAATGCTATAAAATGCACATATTAAGATACCATTTGTCTGGCCATTATCCTTGGGGGCGACGCCAAAATCAGCCAGAATGGCTTCTAGTTCCTCAAGTTCTTTCTTTTTCTTTTCTTTCTTGGAAAGCTGCCTCTCCTGTTCTTTTTGCACAACTGCTTCAACAAACTTTTTCACAACTGGCTCAGGAACAGAATCTTCCACTTCATGCTCATGATCATCTTCTATGTCATCATCACCTTCATCGAGTAGATCATCATCACTCTCACTTTCCTGAAATACAAAACGATAATCAAGTATGATAACAACAATAGTTTAAACGTTAAAATCTATATGAGAAGGTTGGTTTATTATGAACTGCAGGAGGAAAGGGAATTCAGCCATCCATAGGGTCCAATCACATCGTGGGATTAAATAAAAACACGCAAAACTATCCACAACTGTTATACCCACAACTGTTACCAGACCCCAGTTAATTAATTCGGTTATTTATATGATCAGGGAAAGAACCCCCTTGAAAGAGCCAGTTTAGCACTCATCAATCCAACAAAATTGCATTGATTAACTCTTCTAAGTATTTAAGAAATATGTATATCGTTCGAATATTAAAACCCATCATCAGGCATACATGGTTAGGATATTTATAAAGCTAAATTTAGAAGTCTATATATTCTGTAATATTAGTAGTCAGTGAACTGCTGCTCAAATCCTATTCTCAAGTCTTCATCAATCTATCATTAAAGATGCATGCCATTAATATGCCAAACTCAAAACTGCTATTTATATAAATATATGATGGGAGCTTCTTTGATGTTCAAGTTGCACACATGCATAATTCATAGTTAAACCTAAAGCGAGCATTTTGACCTGTTTACAATATTTATTTGTAGACTCACTAATTTTGCAGACAAACTAATTTCCACTATTTGGCAAGCCAGCAGAGTCTTTTGTTTTAACTGCCATTAGATGAGAATCCCGTAAAAGACATCAAAAAGAAAACTCCTTAATGACTGTTTCTGTTACTAAAAGTTCTGATTTCACTGTTTTCACAAACCGACGCAATTTTCAACGGCTAGTAATTGAAGTGTTTTAGTAGGAAATGGGACAACTCAAGGAAATAATTGATAATCACCTAATACAAGCACATCAATTTATTCACATATGACTTTTCCTCATAGTTATCATGAGAGACTTAATCTTAAACTAAAGCTCTTAACAGCCGATTCTCTGCAAAACATATAACTGATTTTCTGACCCAATTAGTTATACCTGCTTTATCTGGAGGTGAGACCTGTGACCTAAAAAGGAAAACCGAACTCCACTGACTTTACCTTAATTTACATGTCTTAAGGCCGGCAAAATATAATGATAACTAAACGGTCAAAACCAGCACCCTAAATATGATGCTAAGGCCACAATTACCAAAAACCCATCATCCAAAACCATTACCTGAACCGCCTTTTCCTCCACATGCTGTTTCCCAGTAGAGCTCCAAACCGACGGTGGTGGCGCTGTAGTAGCATAATAATCGTCATCATCTTCATCATCAACATCTGCCCATGACTTGGCAGTCAATGGAGCAGGAGCCCAAAACACCTGAGGCTCTGGCTCCTTCACCATTGTTCCCTTAGAAGAACCAGCTTTACTCTTTGCTGCCTTCTTTTTCTTCCTCAATGCCTCAAGCACCGCAAACCCGTTGGTGCTATTGTTCACTACACTCGATCCCGCCTTACCTCCTCCAGCCATATTCTCAGTCAATCAGCCTTCACAAAAATCAACTAAATCACATAAATAACCAAAAATAAATCAAGAATATAACAAACCTTGAAAATCAAGATCATAATCATTTCTCAATTTAAAACTTTAAACAACAAAAGGTGCAAAAGAGAATCGGAATGATTCTGATTTCTTACAAAATTCCAAAATCCTGGAATCAATCCAAATCTCTGATTAGAACTCGCAATCGACTAGTCTCGAGTTAGAAACGGAAACAAATTAACATAAAATAATTAATTCGGAATCAAACGACGAGTAAAATCCAATCGGTGATTAAAGAGAGTTCGGATTGGAGAGAAGGAGATTGATCGCGAATGCGAGCTAGGGTTTGTATCGGATGTTGAATTGGGGAAAATGTGTGAAGAGGTTACGTGATGAGATGAAGCGAAGCAGATCAGATGACGAAAATAAATTCAGAAAAAATAAATAATAAAACAAAAAACCAAGTATGGAATTTCAAGAGTTTGGATTGGGCTTTTAATGGGCCGTTGAGAGAAAACCGAGTCCAAAACGGATTCACGGACTAGCGGATAATGACGATATTACCCTTGGTTGCTAATCTTAATGAGAGACACGAATCCCAAGAAGGCAGAAGTCGCTGAGCATTAACGATGGTAGGAGATTCAAGTTCGTGGGCGCGCGCGTTGGTTCACATCTCGCCATACACCTTCGCCGCAATCGGAATCGCGATATCGATCGGCGTTTCAGTCCTCGGCGCCGCATGGTATGATCGGTTTGAGTTATTGCTAGTTGTAGATTGCGTTTTGATGTTTTTAATTTAATTGCATCTGAGATCTGATTGTGGATTGGAGATTGACGGTGAGATGATTTTTTTATGTGATTTTGCAGGGGGATTTATATTACTGGAAGTAGTTTGATTGGTGCTGCGATTAAGGCTCCACGTATTACTTCTAAGAATCTTATCAGGTAAATATTTAAATTTATTTTCTAGGGCTTTGATTTGATTGTGCTAAGAGTAATTATGATAGCAATTCTTTGATTTGAATGTGTTTGGTACTATCCTGCGGTCTTAGACATTTATGTGATAGGAGAAAATATAGCCGAATTTAGTTCCCGAATTTAGTTCGCTAGTGTGTTTATCTTAAATGCATCTTTATTTAATTTGTTATTGATCCTATAGATTATGATTACTATTTTCCAGCATTCCAATTCAATTCATCTAGTTTAGTTAATAACATGTATCAAGACAGTTTTTGGCGGTTTAGATACTTGATTATATGAACTGAGGTGTCAAGTATCTCAACATTAATTGTAGTAGCTTGAGTTGCATTCCCAACTACGTAGTCTGCACGGACTTAGTTGTAATGGAGTGGTTGTATTCTCATCAATTGCGTCATCTATCTGATCATAGTTGTGGATGTTGTTGTTACAAGTTTCTACTGAAACAAGCCTAATAATCTTACTGACATTGACTTTTCTTGTCTCAGCGTCATTTTCTGTGAGGCTGTTGCAATATATGGAGTCATAGTGGCAATCATTCTTCAAACAAAGTTGGAAAGTGTCCCAGCCTCAAAGATGCACGACCCAGAGTCTATGAGGGCAGGATATGCAATTTTTGCGTCTGGTATTATTGTTGGCTTTGCAAACCTTGTGTGCGGGTAAATACTCTTTAATATAAACATGTACTATTTTTCCTCTGTAAAATGCTGGTGTAGGCTAAATTCACAATCAAGCATTAAGCATATGTTATAGCTGCTGTTGGCCGCTGAGTTAGTTATTTATTTCCTTCGATCCTGATATACCTATTTCTTTGTTTGTACAATAGGCTATGCGTTGGTGTGATTGGGAGTAGCTGTGCTTTATCTGATGCTCAAAATTCCACTCTATTCGTGAAGATTCTTGTGATTGAAATCTTTGGTAGTGCACTTGGGTTATTTGGAGTTATTGTTGGAATCATTATGTCTGCACAGGCAACTTGGCCGACCAAAACAGGTTGATGAAAAATGATTTCGACCATGTGACAAAGACGACAGTTTGAATGTTGGTGTGAAATATTTGCTTGTCCCGCAATCCATCTGGCGAGTACCTTTGCTATGTAAATTAGAAACAATGAAGTAAACTTACTGCAAGGATATTGAGGTTCTTTATTTATGTTTTCAATGCTCATCCAAAGTGGAAATTCCACTACGTTTAGATCTTTGCACAGCTATGCTGTCTTTATATTTTGAATGCAGATGTGATACTGAACATTCCATGTAATAAGAGAAGTACGCAGCTGTGTTTGGCAATAAGTCTCCTTGCCTCAGAGCATCTTGATTTTTTATTTATCTAAGAAATGTATCATGACATTGTTTATGCATTATTTTGGCATTACAAGAAGGATTACAACATTTATGTTTCAGATATTGACCCTCCACTGCGGATAAGAGTCAGAGTGAATGTCCTTGCTAATTAAGTTCCAAAGAAAGGCATATTATTTTGCAGTAGCTGTTGGCATTCCTCTTTACTTGCTGTTCGAGGATCAAAAGGATTGCGATCAGGAAGTGGTAAGCCTTGTTTAATGCGTCCCAGTCTCCTTGAATGCAAAACTTGCTTGGAAGTGACAGGAAGTCGAATAGACTGGTACTCTTCAAGAGCATTCTGCAACTTATCTGATCCCCATTTTGCAAGGCATTTTCCTAAAGTGGCAGCATCAACTATTGACATATTCGTACTTCTCAGTCCATGAGGGGTTGTCGGATGTGCTGCATCACCAATCAAGACCACATTGTTCCAAACGATCCTTTCTATAGGATCACAATCATATATGACGTTGATAAATGGCTCCTTAGTGTCTTTAATGACTTTGGTCATCTCCGGAACCCATACTTTTTCTGCTTCAGAGTGCATATTCTGGATGGTCTCATCGCTTACTTTGGTAGTCACCGACGAGCCCTGAAACCCAACTCATTATAAAATCACGGTACACCTCCTGAATTCCTCAATACTTAAGTACCAGCATTAAACCAGCATAACAAACTGTGTAGTCATCATACCTTTGTCTCCAATTCAGGTTGGTTTACATACCATATCCAATTAATCCTCTTGTTTGTTAACTCATAAACCACAAGGTGTGTCTTAGGACCCAAATCGAAGTACAAGCATTGGCCAAGTTCTGGATATGCCTTCCTGATCCCAATATAAGTTTCCAGATCCTCACCTTTGGAACAATCCAAAACCCCTCTCCACGCACAATAGCCTGAATACCTAAATAAAATGACAACAAGTTTTATGAATCGGACATCTGATGAAAACACCATGCAGTATGCACTATGCTACCCTTAAATTCTTATTCAAAATTAAAAGTGGGGATTTAAAACAAATAACATTTAAAGAACCAACCTCAGTTTAACATCAGGAAGAAACTTCTGCCGAATGGAAGACAAACACCCATCAGCCGCCACAAGCAAATCACCCGATACTTCAATCTCTTCACCACTTTTAAGAACTTTCGCCCTCACTTTCACACCATCTTTCCCATCCAATACAGAAAATGAAACAAATAAATGACCCCATAACGCAACAACATTATCACGTAGCCCCTCATACAGTAATCCATGAAGCTCCGGCCAGTAAGCCGCTCTAAAGTTAAAACTCTCATCTCTAGCTAGCCTCCACCTCTCCCCTCTCTCCATATCCGTCACTTGGTTCTGCACAAATCCAGTCAAAGTCAAACACTCATATCAAAACACCAAAGTTTGTCAAAATTTAATTTATACGCAATAAATCAGAATCAGTATTTGAATTTGCCTGATCGATCGCGAGCGATGTGGTGGCGTTAAGAACTGTGCCAGGCTTTCGTAGCCATGAATCGATGATCGAGCAGGAGAGGGAGTCAAGCCCTAGGCCAGCTCCGGTGGCGCTTTTGTTAGGCGGCGATGAGGCTTTTTCGAGAACGACGACGTTCCAGCCTGCTGACGTCAGCGCGTGTGCGCAGCATATCCCAGCGATGCTTCCACCAACCACTACGGCTTTCGGCTTCGGCTTCGTCATCGTTTTCGGTTTCGCTTCCGCACTGCACACGTCGCCGGTTTCACATAGGATTTCATGACAAAACGACGCTGTTTATATTAAAAATTAATTTTCAACTCATTGTTTTTGTGAAAAATAACAAAATAAGTAAATAATGTCTAGCAAAACAGTACTATAAATATTTTATTTTTTTAATTTACGTCTATTATTTTCATTGATACATAAAATCATTTGTATTTGATAAACTAAAAATTGAGATAGTTTTATCTTATAATAAATACTAGGTATTGAGTGATGGATTTA
Source organism: Sedum album (assembly GCA_006409495.1). Classification (NCBI taxonomy): domain Eukaryota; kingdom Viridiplantae; phylum Streptophyta; class Magnoliopsida; order Saxifragales; family Crassulaceae; genus Sedum; species Sedum album. The sequence goes on from QZGG01001828.1 coordinate 27,864, forward strand.
ACGAAATGTATTTCTATATAATTAATTGAAAATACAAGCCAGTCAATCAGAAAAAAGGGATTTAACGAAATTTATTTCTATATAATCATGAAATATTTCCGAATCTATAATATTCTGTATTCGACACATGCTGCCAAAATATTTACATGAAATATTTGACTATAATCGTTTCTATAGTTGACAATAGTATTAAATATTTGATGATGCTGCCAGAATATTTACACGAATTATTTTACATGTGTTAAATATTTTGATTCCAATTTCAATGATTTCCATTAAATATTATTATTCAAAAAAGTCAGCCAATCAGAAAAAAGGAAAAAAGAATTCAAAATTCTAAAAAAATGACACATAGGCCAAATTGCTTACACGACGACACGTGTCCAATCATACATTCTTTTAATATATATATGATGATTCTAAAAAAATGACACATAAGCCAAATTGCTTACACGACGATACGTCCAATCATACATCCCTTTTAATATATATATGATTTCGAAATCGATAAAATTTATGTATAATAAATCAAATAAGGTAGACACGTGCACGTATAGCTTAACATCTAACAAAGCGAATTGACTGATAAGCACCCTAAAATCCAAATGTGATATGTCATTCTAAATCGAGTTAGTAGTCAACAAATTATCGTTTAAGCCGCTAGGATTGAAAAGCATAACTGCATCGACCTATTCAATGAAAATTTATGCCCAACAAGGCAACAAACATAACATGTTCTACCGTGGACAGTACGTATGCAATCTTGCTTTCCTAGCATGAAACATGTAATATATGCTACTAGAGTCCAGTTCCCTTGTGACCCCTTGCAAGTGTGCAAATTGAGATTCGTTTATTTGCACTTTTGTTTTGCACTATATGCACATTCCGTTTGCATTTTTGCATTTAGCTAAACGACAAACTATCTGCACAAAACGACAAAAATGCAGATTGCGCGAATTGTGGACCGTTGGATTAAAATTGATCCAACGGTGATTTCCCTGGGTCGCAGGGATCGCAGGCTAACGCCTGGGTCGCAAATGAACCGATTTCTATGCTACTAACTGTTGGAACATGTTACTCGACTAATTTGTTAGTTAAGTGTGTAGTTACATGTACCTAACAGATATCAAAGATGAACAAGAACTTGCATCGAACGCAGAAGGACTGGAAGTTAGCGAAGTCTGAGATGAAGTAAACCGGCAATTGAAAAATATCGTGGACGACTTCAAGGAAAGACGTTGGAGCTTACTTGAGCTTCGTGGAAGGTTTTAAGAGGACATGCATATTTTAGTAAGACGGAAATACAAGATATCCACCATTAATACTAGTAATAGATAGCTATAAAAGATAAATTATTATGGTTGAGGACCTTACCCGCACAGACCCAAATAAACCACCCCTTTGCAGGATGAAGGGGTCCGAAGCACGGGAATTTGTTTGTCAGTTGTTCTAAAGAGTGAAGTTTTATTTGTTTGTCAGTTGTTCTACTGTATAAATTTTAATAATAATAAACTCGGAACTATATTATCAAGTGATACGACGTAGTTAAGCAAAATCCAGCCACAATGCGTCGTCGTTCTAAAACAAAAGAGTAAACAAGCCTCGTGAGACGTACCGGAGAAGAAAAGTGTGTGCGAGTGACGAATGAGGCTGTGGTCGTCGTCGTTGACATCTTCTTCTTCGCCGCCCGTTCGCTTCCTTGCCGCTGCTAGATTCAATTCAACGGCGCCCATGGCTTCGCGACATCATGTAAGTATATATTGCGATCTCAACGCTCAATTTGTAGAACGTTTTTTGGTTTCTGTTTTGGATTTATTCTCACGAATTTGCGGTTTCTGTTTGATTTTGCAGTATAGAGGAGGAAGATATCGAGGTTATTGCGACCGATCGGTGGTTGGTGAGGGAGAAAATGTGGCTGGAGATTCACATTTCCATCAAGGGGAGGGAGAGGTTCGAATTTAGGGTTCAGGCAGGTGGATGGAAGTGGTGGTTATGTAGACAAGAGTTACGGTTGCAATAATGTATTCTCTAATGGCCAGTTTGCCCCAAGACAACAATTTCAACATTATAGACCTGCGCAATTTCAAGAGATTAGTGGCCCTTATTATCATCAAAATAAAGGTTTTGATGGGAGGCCTGTTTATAATAGTTATAATGCACAGCCTGGTTCAGTGATGGGTAGCTCTTATGGTGGTCATCGGCCGGAGGTGTATGCAAACCAGCGCAGGGGACAACCTAATCAGTTTCGGCCAAGGAATTCAAAGCCGTTGGATTTTAGAGAGTGGGAGTATGTGAAGCCTGAGCCTCCTCGTCATTGGGGTAATTTTGGGGCATACTTTTTTTATGTTGACTGGACATGTGTTATAGGTGTATTATGTTGGTGAATATGTTGGGTCATGCCGTTAAATAGATATAAAGCTGAATTTTGGATAATTGTGATTCATATTGCTGATCATATGATTGTTGAGTAGTCCGCGGGATGGATCAGTTGATCAATATATTGTTTCAGTTGGTGATGGTAGTCTGAAGATACACCTTTGTGTTTATTTTTACTTGAAAATAAATTATGTACTTTTCTTTGAAAAGTCAGTGAACTTGCATAGTTGCATATGTGAGTTCATCTTCAACACTTGCATACTTTTGCTGCAGTTCCACTAAAAAGAGAAAAGTTAGTTTCATTATTGAATAGTTTTATAGATAGTGTGTTTCACTAACCTGTAAATTAGAGTTCTATCTAGGGTCATAAGTTTTTAGTCTTCAGGGCAGCCTAGTCAATCTGAATATAGAGTGAACAAATTTTTTTTAACAATTTGAACACCTCCACTAAATATAAGTAGCTTAACTTTAGGGTTTTTTCTAGAAAATCAACTCTGCCTCTATCCGCCGTAGAAATTCAAGCCAACTGGTTCTTCACTTGTGTGTTTATTGTTCGAGTCGCGTCGCCAAGCCCAGTGTGTTTTTTGATACACATATAGTTACATTTGTGCAGAGCGATTTACTATTCTCTCGTACAATATACTGGCCGACTATCTTGCAAATGAGCACTGGAGAAAACTTTACTTTCATATTCCTCGTCACATGCTTAGTTGGGAGTGGAGAAAAAACAACCTGTTTTACGAGCTTAGATTATGGTCTCCTGACATTATGTGCTTTCAGGTGTGTTCTTAGTCTAATTTAGTTTTGTGATGCTAGCTGCATGACACAAGCATATGATACCAATTTAGGTCTGTGTCTAGTGGGTTGCATTCATGATGATTTTCTACTTTTTTCCTTTACAGGAAGTAGATAGATTCCAAGATTTATATGCTGAGTTTAAACGTCAGGGTTATGATGGAATCTACAAGGTGCCTCTCAAAATCTTTTTCAGTATCTCCACATGATAATAGTTGAAAAATGTTTAAAAGACATTCTACAAAGTTTTTCCTTTACACTTATTTCACAATAAACAGATGCGGACTGGAAATCCAGTGGATGGATGTTCTATCTTTTGGAGGACATCGAAGTAAGTCCAACTGTTGATATGCATGTACGAACAGTGGTTTGCAGCGTTTGCTTATAATTTAAATTTCCCTTATATTTGGTAGGGATTAAAAAAAGAATGCTGAACTCCCCATGCATGCCAATGACTTAAAACTCTATTTTTGGTTGTTTGTCTAATTAAGGGTGCTGTTTTTATTTTGCCGTTGCTGCACGTGCTAAGTTCTAAATACAATTTTACCTATCTGGATGTCTTTCATTTGATAACTACCATAGGCCTAATATTTATTAGAAAGTTGACTTGTTATTGATAAATTGTTCCTGGATTTATTTTTTCGTAGATTCAAGCTGTTACATGAGGAAAGTATTGAATTCAATAACCTGGGCCTCCGTGATAATGTTGCTCAGATATGCGTCCTGGAGGTAATTGAGTTTTGTATTGTTTTTTGGATCTCTCATAAAAAGACTGTTGAATGCTTGTTCTTGAACTGTAAAATCTGATTTATCATTAATGCGCAGCGCAGCCTAAGAGTGGATAAATGTTAAGCTCCCTTTTATTCATCGTGTGCCTCACATATGCTCATGGGTTATTTTATATTGTTATTAGCAGTCTGTCCAGCTAGATCTGAGGGAGAACCCAACCGCATCAGATACAAGGTATGTATTTCGAAATTCAGATTATTCAGTCACAGTCAGTGCTTTATATGGACGAAAAGACGCTTCTTTGCGTCTCTTGCATTTTGTAGTTTATACACTTGCAATATTTGTTCATTTTGTTTGAATACTTGGTTTGCTTATTTCTAAATGTTGACTGAGAAGTGAGAAATAGGTAATATGTGTTCTCTCACTAATCACTTCTGCTCACATAGCTAATTGCTGGCTTTATGTGGATATTATCATAGAGTACTCAAGTTAGTCATGTTATTCCAATATATGTTTGCGAATTGTGTAACAGTTCATCATATAATTGAGTATATGAACTTTAACAGCAGGTCAGAAGGTCCCAACAGAGTGGTTGTATGTAACATTCATGTACTCTACAATCCAAAAAGGGGAGATGTTAAGCTTGGCCAGGTATTTAATATATATTATACACTTCTTTGTTTCCTATATAATCATGGAATGTAGCTGGCTGCTGCTGGCTTTATTAAATTACTTGATGCTTCACGCATTTTACTTGATATTTGAAAGCACCGCAAAAATGCGATATTATTTGATACCGTTCATTTTAATTGTCTGTACAAGAACATATTTGATGCATTATGCTTTTTACTCTCTATCTTGAAGCAGCAAATAGCGCACGTGACCAAATTGGTCATTTTGGTACTTAGGTTGCGAATGGAAGATGGTAGTTCATAGGCCACAAAGAGGACCTAACTGATATAATATTAGTTTAATTTAGGTCCGAGTGCTGCTTGACAAAGCCAATGATGTCTCTAAAACCTGGAATAATGCTCCGGTTGTTGTATGTGGGGATTTTAACTGCACACCAAAGGTACACTTCACCCCATTGTTATTTCTTTTGGTCAAAATGTCTTGTTCCAGTACCGCGAGGTAAATATTGTTTTTTAATGTTGATTTATTTGTTACAGAGTCCAATATATAATTACATATCGGAGAAAAAGGTAATTGTGAAAGGTTCTTTTGCATTATGTATGATTGTATCACCGTGTATGATATTAAATTTTGGCACTATTGATGCAGTTAGACTTGTCGGGTCTTGCAAGAGACAAGTTATCTGGGCAAGCTTCAGCTGAATCAAGCACCCATATTTCATAGGCCAAGCCCTGGGTTAGAGCAATGTGAATTATATACTTCCATTTTTGTTTAAGATTTGTAGCATTTGGTGATCATAATTGTAAAATTCAGGTTTCAGCCTTCAATTATGCATGCATTGTTAAATTCCGACATTGAGAAGAGTGATTCCACTCGGACTCACAGAGCATATCATTACATCTGGAACAGTTGGCAATTCACAGGGTCGCCTGAGCTTGCTAATGCAGATGAACTAAATGATCAAGGATGTTGGAAGAAGAACCGAGTTCAGGTGACATTATAGATGTGGTAAATGCATAAAGATATCCCCTCCATTTAGCTCTGGTATTGTGACTTTTTTGATGTCAGGAAAAATTGAGACGGATATTTCAGGTGGTGGATCATTGGACAAAATTTCTACATCTGATCGAAGTAGTGATATAACTATAAATATGGAAAACAATATTCATCAAGGGGCAGAAAATGTGTACACGCAACTGTAACGACCTGCCTATATCAAACTCGTACACTTCAGATACATCCTGTTTTGAGAATATATTTGAAGAACCCGTCAAATCATTGGGAGAGAATAAGATTCTGGCGAAGATGGTGAAACTTTTTTGTCGGAATTAACAGGAGACTCTGTATACTCAGACTATAGTCAGCTTGGGACTACAATTCCAGTGGAAGAGCAGCAAGTACAGATTACGTCTCCTGAGAGTGAACCTTCGAGTTTAGTTAGAACGGGTTACAATCCGTCAAGATGGTCTCAAACTGAAATTGAGACTGCTACTGGAACTGTGGATAGCACCTACCTTGAACACCCTCTTCAACTAAAAAGCACGTATACAGAAACAGAGGTGTAACAGAATTAACAGCCTGAAATTTCTTATTGGTGAGTTCAATTGTCAGTTTTGTTTTATAACCATTTATAATTTGTTTGTTTCACCATGTGCAGGATTTACTTGGAACAAGAGATGGGAATGGAGAACCTTTGATTACTAGTTACCACAGGTGTTTCTGTGGCACAGTTGACTACATCTGGTAAGTTGCTCTAATGTTTATTTTTTCTGGTTACTTAAAGTATAATAAACATTCTCTCACAATATTGTCCTTCATTTGAAGCATTTAGGCTTCTAATCATCATAATATATGGATGCATACATACTTCCAGTTGAAAGTACGATGTTATTTTTGAAACAGGCGTTCAGAGGGTCTACAGACGGTAAAAGTTCTTTCTCCCATGCGAAAGCAAGCTATGCAGTGGACAGCAGGTTTTCCCACCAAGGTATCATCTATACTCTCTCTGATGCAACTTCTAAATATTTCCAGTGAGTTGGCGAGTTCTTACAGTTAAAGTTACATTTCAGAAATGGGGTAGCGATCATATAGCTCTGGTTGCTCAACTAGCATTTGTACCAAGATCACAAGAAGACCAGAGAGATTAGTATCCAGTGATGTAAAGAGTATCTATCTAATCTATCTGGAAACCAAGTTTGGTAGTGTCTTGTACTTCTGATTTTGGCAGGCATTTATTTTGATTATTAATTAAAACTACTTGCTAAATAATGTCAATCAAGCCAACTTTAATCTGTAATAGTGATCCCTTTATGGACCTAGCTCCATGGTTGTTTTAAATTATGCCTGATTTTGTAGTCACGTGTCATCTTCCACCACGGTTGATCTCCGCATCAGGTAAAGAATATGTTCGGTTCTAATAATTTTATTATATAAGTTTTGAATTTTCCATAGAACGAATATACCTTGCGCCTCCAAACCTCCCCTCTCCGTTTTCCTCGTACTCCCTTGATTTCCCCGAGCTCCGATTGGATTCGAATCGCCGCCCAAAGGTAATCTATTCCTGTCATCCGTTCTCCAGAATGACTCTTTTTGAAAAATTTAGAAACTTTGTAAAGCAATTTGAATTAATTTCAATGCATGTGTTAATCGATCTGGGTCTTCGCTTTCTGCAGGAATAGTCTCGTGCTTGGATCTCACATTTTGTGACCCTTTTGGTAAAAGTCTCCATCTTTAGTTTCAAATCTGAAATCTGACTTTGATTGCAGAATATTAGTAGAATTTAGATTATTTGGTGGAAGACATTAACGAGCAGCATTTTTTGAGGTTGGAAATTTTGTGGTGTGTGTCAGAATGTCTGAGATGGATTTGAAAAAACCTTTGAATCAGCAGCCACTATCAGGGTCTTCTGATCGAATCCCACTTCCTGATTTCAAAAAATCTGTGAAATTGAAGTATGTGAAATTAGGATATCATTACCTCATAACCCATGGAATGTACTTGTTCTTGTTGCCGATGGTTGTCTTATTGGCTGCCCAATTATCGACTTTCTCCTTGCAAGATCTGCATGATTTATGGGAGCATCTGAGATACAATCTTATTTCGGTTATTGCTTGTTCAATGATGTTGGTCTTTTGGCTACCCTTTATGTTATGACTAGGCCTTGCCGGTTTATTTAGTGGATTTTGCCTGCTACAAGCCTGATGAGGCTAGAAAATGCACTAAGAAGATTTTTATGGAGAGGTCGGGGTTGACTGGAAGTTTTACTGAAGAGAACTTAATATTTCAGAAGAAGATTCTTGAGAGATCTGGCCTTGGGGAGAACACTTATTTGCCAGATGCTGTGCTTAGAGTGCCACCTAATCCGTGTATGGCTGAGGCAAGGAAGGAGGCTGAGGCAGTGATGTTTGGGGCAGTTGATCAGCTTTTGGAGAAAACAAAGGTGAATCCAAAGGATATTGGGATCTTGATTGTTAATTGCAGTTTGTTTAATCCAACTCCATCTTTGTCTGCTATGGTTATTAATCATTACAAGCTTAGAGGGAATATCCGTAGCTATAACCTTGGCGGTATGGGTTGCAGTGCGGTTTGATATCTATAGATCTCGCTAAAGATATGCTTCAAGTCCATCCCAACTCCTATGCATTAGTGATCAGCATGGAAAACATTACTTTGAATTGGTACTTTGGAAACGAAAGGTCAATGCTTGTTTCAAATTGTTTGTTTCGAATGGGAGGCGCTGCCATACTTCTATCCAACAAGGGTCGTGACCGTTCCAGATCAAAGTACAGACTACTTCACACTGTTAGAACCAACAAAGCATCGGACGACAAATGCTTTTCTTGCGTCACTCAAGAAGAGGACAAGGATGGCAAGGTTGGGGTTTCCTTATCGAAAGATCTCATGGCTGTTGCTGGGGATGCTTTAAAGACTAACATCACAACTTTAGGCCCTCTAGTACTTCCGCTGTCTGAGCAGCTTCTTTTCTTTGGTACCTTAGTTGGACGAAAGCTTCTGAAAATGAAGCTCAAACCATACATTCCTGACTTTAAACTAGCCTTTGAGCACTTCTGCATACACGCAGGAGGAAGAGCTGTTCTAGATGAGTTGCACAAAAACCTTAATCTCTCTGACTGGCACATGGAGCCTTCCAGAATGACACTTTATCGATTTGGAAATACCTCCAGCAGCTCATTGTGGTATGAGTTGGCATACACGGAGGGAAAAGGCAGGATCAAAAAAGGTGACAGAACCTGGCAGATCGCATTTGGTTCTGGATTTAAATGCAATAGTGCAGTTTGGAAAGCTTTACGCACCATCAACCCTGCTAAAGAGAAAAACCCATGGATGGATGAAATTCACACATTCCCGGTCGATGTGCCGAAGATTACCCTTATCGATGCTTGAGTTATCCGCTTGACCAAGAGACAGCCCCAACATGAATCCGTGTTTGATTTTCCTCGTTGATTTAACTTCTAGTCGAAGCTCAATTGTAATTGAATGCCCTGCATCTTCTCTGGACATTGTCTGATGGCTCCATAGCTCTTGTCAACCTATTGGATTTTTCTAATCGTCTGCTCGTCTTTGTGTCGCTCGACTTGCAAGAATTTCTTTTTAGGGTCATCCTTGAAATTTTATTTTTTGGTTGCAGAAGAAAGCGAGTTTGTACTTCAGAAATTGGTGTAACAGTGCCACCTCGTTCAGAGATTCCAAGTGGGCCATGTTCATGTCGTTTTTAGAATTCTGTCGGCCCACCTTGTTGAGCGTCAGCATGAAAAAGACGTTCCAACTTCCAACAGAAATCAAACCAAATGCGAATGTTGCATACTCCCATGGTTTCGATTTTGATGAAAATTAAGATTTTTATCTACAGAATTTGACTCCAAAATATTAATCAGTTTCAACAAAATTAAAATTCATATTTCAAACAAAACAAAAAATATATTTTGTGGTGTTGTTGCGCGTCGTTCCATCGATTTCACAAAACCAAACACAATTCAGAATTCTCACTGCGCTGCTGCTCTTCATTTTCCGATCTCAATAAACACACATAAAACCCTCGCTCCCAAATTCCATACTAAAATCCGCCGATCGATTCCTGACGGACCATGCTGTAAAGCCAGCATGAAGAAGGCGACGATGAAAATCGGAATTTGATTTCAGCGTCTCACGCGCGCGCCGCTACCGCCGACTTGTCGTTGTGTGTGGTTTTACGTCGTCATCGATCGATTGCAGGATTCTCGTTTTTCGATTTTTTTGTGGACGAGGGAAGAAACGATATGGCCCAAGGGAATGAGTTGGTCACTGTTGATCTCGGCGCTCTTTCTGTGAGTCGATTTGTTGTTTCTATCAACCTTTGATTTGGTTTCGTATTCTGTTTTTTAATGTTCTTTGGTGCGATTCTCTGTTTGTTTAATTTTCATCTGGTTTTTGCTTTTTGATTTTTTGCTTGGGTGAAAACTGAGAGATTGAATTGGATGAAATGTGTAGAGTGGTATGAAGTTGTAATTGCATGTGTTATTTGTGCCGAACAACTTATAAAGATGCGGTATTGTATGTCATTGTTACGTGTTACCATGCCAAAACAATTTTTGTATCATCATTGATATGCGAAACGTGTCATAAAAAGATAATTTGCGGAAAAAGGTGATCATTTCTTCACGGTAATCTTGTCAGAACTGCGTATAAAGTATGACACTGTGATTATATCCTTGTGTTTTGCGTATTGATGGATTATTGTCGCAAGATTCTATCATGATACAATCTAATTGGAACAACTAATAGAATGTAATAGTTTCTGTGTTGTTTGGTCGCCTTTGGTTAGATTTTGTTTTTAAGCACTAAAAGATACATCTTTGATGACTTTTTGTGTTTTGCTATTCTAATTTATGCGTTCAATGTATCAAACATCAAAAGATACATCATTTTATTTTTATGTAAAAAAATTGAGAGCTTAAATGCATATGATTCATTCTGATCTGTTGTTGATGTTTAGGGGTTTCTTTGGAAAATAAGGAATCCAAAAGTATCATAATTATGCCAAATGAACTTGTAAGTCAAACAGTCAATATAATTCATGTGAAATATGTAAGAGACAAGATTGTGGAATAAAGTTGTCATTCTTGGACAGTAAACCTTTCAAAACAACTTGTGTAATGCAACTACCTATTTATTAATCATGTTTTTCTGTTTGGCTGCTCGTATCATTTATTCAAAATCCTGCAGATATATCTTGGCTTCAATTCAATCTATTTTATAACCATCTTTGATTTTTGATGTATTGGTCAATGCAGCCCGATTACTATCCGCTCTTGGATCCTAAAATTTGCCAAGTCTGCGGCGAGAGCATCGAATTCATAGCCCCAGGCCTTTTATTTCACGCATGTCGTCACTGTGCCTTCCCAGTTTGCCGACCTTGCTATGAGTACGAGCGTAAACATGGGAACCAAGCTTGTATGAGGTGCAAAACCAGATACAGGAGACACCAAGGTCTGGTATAAGAATTTGTCAAGTGCTTATATTTATTTATACTTTTAGAAAATTATGCATCATAAAAATTGAAAAATAAATGTAGGGAGTCCTAAAGTGACTGGAGAGGATGAAGAGGAATACGGAGATGACACAGACACTGAGATCAAGTACACTATGGAGAGTGTCCATTCATCTTCTTTTAGATATGATCATCCTAGGCGAATTTCTTCATCCAGCAGTAGCCCTCCAGTAACTTCTCAAGAAAATTAAACTCGTTCATGTTTCGATTTTTTAATTAATAGTAAAAGTGGGTAGGTGTACTTTTTAGGAATAGATGTCATTCTAACAATTTTGGCATCAGGTATCCGGGGAAATTAGGAGTGTTGCTTCTGGTCCTTACAGCCCGGGAGATATTCACAATCGTGTATATGGCCACATTGATCCAAGGCAACCAGGTCAGCTTATTTTTGAATTTATCTCATTATACTGCGTGGTGTGAATGTATGCGTTTGTGTTTTTAACAAGGTTTTATGTTCCATATTTTCAACAACATTGTTTTTGTCTCAGTTCCCGTCCGCCCTGTCCACCCAGCGAAAGATTTGAACAGCTATGGTATTGAGGAGGTTAACTGGAAGAAGAGGCTGGAGGCTTGGAAACTCAAGGAAGAAAAAAATATGATGCAGATCACTAGGCCTTATGATGCACGGTCCACGACAGATCACAGTACATCAATTGCTCAAACACCTGGCCCTGCACCTCCTCCACCTCCGTAAGTCTGTCACCTAATTAACCACATAACACTATTTATTACCTGATCAAAATTAGAGCTTGAAATAAGTTAATTTGCAATCGCAGACCTGCGTTCAGAATGAACGAACTGCCACCTTTGAGCAGTGTTGTGCCTATACCCTCATCTCATCTCACTCCTTATCGAGTTGTGATCATTCTCCGCCTTATTATTCTTGCTTTCTTTCTCGAGTACCGTGTTACCCACCCGGTTATGGATGCATATCCTCTTTGGTTAATTTCTGTCATTTGTGAAATCTGGTTCGCCTTTTCGTGGGTGTTAGACCAGTTCCCAAAATGGTATCCCATCAATCGCCAAACTTGTATCGAGCGGCTCACTCTGAGGTATTTTATTTTATTCTTCTTCTTTTTGACAAATTCTGAATTAATGTCTTCTTACTTATGGTTTCATGTCGTTGCGCAGATATGAGCAGGCAGGAGTGGAGTCAGAATTGGCTCCGATAGATATATTTGTCAGTACGGTTGATCCCTTAAAGAACCTCCGATAATTACAGCAAACACTGTTTTATCAATCCTGGCTGTGGATTATCCTGTGGACAAAGTGTCTTGCTATGTGTCCGACGACGGGGCTGCAATGCTGACATTTGAATCCTTAACTGAAACTTCCGAGTTTGCTAGGAAATGGGTTCCTTTCTGTAAAAAATACAACATTGAACCAAGGGCTCCTGAGTTCTACTTTGCTCATAAACTTGACTATCTGAAAGACAAAGTCCAGCCTTCTTTTGTCAAAGAACGGCGGGCCATGAAGGTTAGATACTCTAACCTTGATTAATGTTTGTTTATCATACCTGACCGGCACATGTTCTTTTAATTATATAAAATATCTTATATGGACATGTTTTATGTATCAGAGGGAATATGAAGAGTTTAAGGTGAGGATCAATGCGCTTGTGTTCAAAGCACAGAAGAAGCCTGAAGATGGTTGGTGTATGCCCGACGGAAATATGTGGCCGGAAACAACACTAGAGATCATCCAGGAATGATTCAGGTGCAATAATATTCTAATGATCTTATATATATTCCGTCAGACTAAAATGATGAATATTTCACATTATGTTGACATTTATTCAGGTGTTCTTAGGCCAGAGCGGCGGTCCTGACGTAGATGGCAATATTCTACCTCGACTTGTTTATGTCTCTCGTGAAAAACGTCCTGGATTTCAACATCACAAGAAAGCTGGAGCTATGAATGCCTTGGTTTCTCATCCTCGCACCACTCTACGTTTTTGTTTCGATTTCAGACATGCCATTTTATGAAACTGACTCATAATTTTGTCTGCAGATTCGAGTTTCGGCAGTTCTGACAAATGGAGTGTATCTTCTGAATGTGGACTGTGACCACTACTTCAACAACAGTAAGGCTTTAAAGGAAGCAATGTGCTATATGATGGATCCTGAATATGGCCGGAAAACATGTTATGTTCAGTTTCCTCAGCGGTTTGATGGCATTGATTCCCATGATCGATATGCTAACCGAAACATTGTTTTCTTTGATGTAATTACTCTACCTAAAGCTTAATTCCTTAATGTTTATTTTGCGTGATTTTCACTGATGATATTATGTATTGTGACAGATTAACATGAAAGGGTTGGACGGGATCCAAGGACCAATGTATGTGGGAACAGGTTGCTGTTTCAATAGACAAGCTCTGTACGGATATGATCCTGTTTTAACAGAAGCTGATCTGGAACCAAACTTCATTTTCAAAAACCTATGTGGTGGTGCTCGGAAAAAACGAGGAACATTGCATATGAAGAGAGGAACTGAGCCAGAGCTTACACTCTATCAAGTGGAAGATGAGGAAGATGACTTTGAAGGTTTGTGACATCTCAGAGTTGTTGGTTGAAACTTTATCTAGCATAGATTCTTGTCTCTTTTATTGTCATGTTTATTATGATTCGCTTGACAATCTTTGTTTCTTTTCTTTTGTGAAGACGACGATGAAGCCTATTTGATTTCAGCATCTCAAAAAAGAATGGAGAAACGATTTGGTCAGTCGCCGGTTTTCATTGAGGCCACATTGATGGAAAAGGGAGGTGTTCCTCCAACATCAGATCCTGCAATACTCCTGCAGGAAGCCATCCATGTCATCAGTTGTGGATATGAGGACAAAACCGAATGGGGTAAAGAGGTCAGTCAAGTTTTCTTCAGAAACATGTCTGCTCAAATAAACCGTCATTCATGGAATCTAAGAAACATGTTTTTCTGACGAAATATTTCAGATAGGATGGATTTACGGTTCAGTCACGGAGGATATTCTTACTGGCTTCAAAATGCACGCTCGAGGCTGGATATCAGTGTACTGCATGCCCCGTCTTCCAGCTTTCAAAGGTTCAGCCCCTTTAAACTTGTCTGATCGACTCAACCAAGTCCTCCGATGGGCATTGGGATCTATTGAAATTTTCTTGAGCCGACATTGTCCTATATGGTATGGTTACAAGGGAAAACTGAGACTTTTGCAACGGTTTGCCTACATTAACACCATTGTGTATCCGCTCACTTCCATCCCTTTGGTTGCGTACTGCATCATTCCCGCTCTTTGTCTGCTCACCAACAAATTCATAATTCCCGAGGTACAATTTCTTTAAATCAATCACTTTCTGTTAACTGCATGTTATCGTGTTTCTGAAGAACCTTTGAATGTGTAGTTGAGTAGCATGGCGGGAATATTGTTCATTCTACTCTTCATGTCTATCGCTGCAACGGGCATATTGGAGCTAAGATGGAGCAATGTTGGCATTGAGGATTGGTGGAGAAACGAGCAGTTCTGGGTCATAGGTGGCACATCAGCTCATCTCTTTGCAGTTTTCCAAGGATTGTTAAAAGTACTTGCCGGCATTGACACAAACTTCACCGTGACATCCAAAGCCTCAGACGAAGATGGAGAATTTTCTGAACTTTACGTCTTTAAATGGACATCACTGCTCATCCCACCCACAACAATCCTCGTGGTAAACTTCATCGGCATTGTAGCAGGCATTTCCTACGCGGTCAACAAAGGATATCAAGCTTGGGGACCGTTGCTTGGAAAATTGTTTTTTGCAGTATGGGTTGTCCTTCATTTATATCCATTCTTGAAAGGTCTGATGGGTCGTCAACATAGAGTTCCTACCATTGTCATCGTTTGGTCTACTCTTCTTGCCTCCATATTCTCGCTGCTGTGGGTGCGCATTGATCCCTTTAGTTCGAGTATGGATCCGTCTGCTAAGGTCATTAATAAGTGTGGCATCGACTGCTGAGAGCCAGATGAGAACAATCAATACTCACCTTCAAATTCAATCATTCCTTATTTTTTGCAAATTCAGTACTTGTTTTTATTAAATTTAATTTAATTTTAATCGTCAAATTAATCAAATCAATTAATATAGCCATTCCAACTCACAAAATTATAACGTCTTTAGCATAAGTAACGATCGTCGAAAAGCAAGTCGAACCGGTATCAGTCCGGTTCGATTTCACGAGTGAATCTCCGTCCATTTACTTTAAAGATTTGGTTTTTGTCACGTTATTGAATTTGCTAATAGATGGTGGGCATTAAAAATTAAAATAATAAATAAAGTAAAAGAAAACGACCCACCAAATTGATTACATTCAGAAGATACATTGAACTTGAATCAAAGACAGCTCTTCTTTTCACAATCCTAGACGAGACGCCATCTTCACCCAATCCAATCCTTGTTTGGCATTTCACTTTAAACCTAAGCAATTAATACTCACCTTTTCGCTACAAACCAAACACGCCCTTATTCTTCTTCCTCATCTTCCTCTCATCTCTTCTATTCTTCTCTCTCTATCGGTTCTCTTTTTGCCCTTATTGGGTTTTCTCACCTTTACCCAGATCGTGGTTTCGGTTGATGATTCTAAAGTTTGAAGCTTTTTTGTGTTTACTGCTCAGCCCAGTTGTGTTGATTTTTGCTCTCTTTTTTGAGGGTTTGGTTAGATCTGAAGGGTTTGGTGTTGGTGGCGTTGACATCTCTGGTGTTTCTGAGCAGTACTCATGTCGAAGATCCTCAAGCGTAGTGGTAATTTTTTAACCTTTTTTTGTTGTTTTTTGGACTTTTTGTTTTGATTGACTATTGAGCTTCAGTTGAGTTTTGATATTAGGATTAGAGAGTTGTTGGATTGTAGATCTGAAATTTAATTATGTTTTTGATCTGCTGTTTGATTGTTGACAGTGTTGTTGATTTGCTAGTTGTAAATGTTTTCTGCTCCTCAAATCAATGAATTCTTATGATGCTCAGCTAAATATTACTACTTTGTAGTTACTGTTAGGTGATTATATCAAGTATGGATTTGTTATTTTGTGATGTAGTTTGGATTCGTTTAGATTGGTATTATGATGTGTGGTGTCATACTAGATATGTGTTTGTAAAGGCATGGTTGGCTTATGTTTTTATATGAATTGAATCTCAGGAAATGATATGCTATTCAGCGGGGAATCGTTGTACAAGAAACCACAGGAAGATAGCCTCTTTTTGTCTCTTGGTCTTGGCCATCAAGCGGATCTTGGCTTTCCTACATACAAGAAAACTCGAGTCAGTGCACCGTTTGTTTTCATTGGAGATGATGTTATCCAAGAGAAGAAAGTCTCCATTGATGTTCTACCAGATGAGTGCATCTTTGAGATTTTTAGACGCTTGCCAGGAGATCAGGAGAAAAGTGTCTGTGCGTGTGTTTCAAAGCGTTGGCTTATGCTTTTGAGTACTATTAGTAGGGATGAGCTGTGTAATGCAGTTGAATCTAAGGAGGTTAAGTCTGTTGTTTCATCTAGTGAAGAAAGTCAGGATTCTACTAATGATGGTTACCTTTCGAGGTGTTTGGATGGAAAGAAAGCAACAGATGTTAGGCTTGCTGCTATTGCTGTTGGGAGTAGTGGTCATGGAGGATTGGGCAAGCTCTCGATTCGTGGCAGTGGTTCCTCTAGCAAGATGTCAAACTTGGGCCTATTAGCAATTTCTAGAGGCTGTCCATCTTTGAAATCTCTTTCTTTGTGGGGCGTGTCTTCTGTTGGGGATGAGGCCTTGATAAATGTTGCCAATGGGTGTCACTTGCTCGAGAAGCTTGATCTATCACACTGTCCAACGTTGACTGATTGTGCACTGATTGCTATAGCCAAGGGCTGTCCCAGATTGACTGAGGTTAACATCGAATCTTGTCCAAATATTGGAAATGAAGGTCTGAAAGCTCTCGGACAGTACTGTTCGAACTTAAAGTCTATCTCATTGATAAACTGCCCGCTTATCCAAGATCAAGGAATCATCAGTGTCCTTTCGGCTTCCTCTTTTGTCCTGATAAAACTAAAGCTTGAGTTGTTGAATATAACAGACATGTCGCTTGCTGTTGTTGGACACTATGGCTTGTCGGTTGAGGATTTATCCATCTCATGTCTGGCTAATGTCACAGAGAAAGGATTTTGGGTAATGGGAAATGGTCAAGGGTTGCAGAAGCTGACAAGCTTAGCCATTAAGGTTGCCAGGGAGCTACTGATGTTGGCATTGAATCTATTGGAAAGGGCTGCCCAAATCTGAAGAAAATCTCCCTTTGCAAGTCTCGATGCTATCTGATAATGGATTGGTCGCTTTGGTGAAGAATGCTAGGGCTCTCACAAGCCTTCAAGTTGAGGAGTGTCACAGAATCACGCAATTGGGACTTTTAGGTACTCTGTTTAGCTGTGGAGATAAGCTGAAAGCTTTAAAGCTGTCTAAATGCCTGGGTGTCCATGATGCCGTGGTTGGTCATCCTTCAGTTAGCCCTCAGAATTCCATTCAAGCTCTGACCGTCCAAAACTGCCCTGGATTTGGTGATGCTAGCTTAAATGTTATGGCCAAGCTTTGTCCTCAACTTCGGCAGTTGGACTTCAGTGGTTGCTCCAGAGTAACTGTTGCTGGACTCCTTCCTCTGATTGAGTCTTGTCAAGCAGGTCTTGAAAAGATCAATTTCAATGGCTGTGTTGAATGTGACAGATGAAGTTGTTTCCAACATTGTTAAAGGGCATGGTTGGACTCTAAAAGAGATAAATCTATGCAGCACAAAGATCAGCAATGCAAGTCTTTTATCAATCGCAGATGGATGTGTATTACTCAGTGAACTCGATATCTCTAACTGTGCAGTCACTGATTACGGCATCGCAGCCTTAGCTCGTCATTTGAATCTTCAGATACTTTCTTTATCTGGCTGCTCGATGATATCAGATAAAAGTATATCTTCCTTGTTGAAAATTGGCCAGACACTTCTTGGGCTGAACATCAACATTGCAAAGGAATCAGCTACAAAAAGTTTGGCATCCTGACGGAGAAACTGTGGGGCTGTGATATTCTCGCATGAGTTCCTTGAAATCTGGTAATCATATTGACTATTTCAGCAAACCAAGAAGTCTAGCATTAAGCAAGCGCATTTAAGTTTTTGGGTCCAATTGTGGGTCTTCCGTATTCCAGTATCCCGGTTCCTTTTTTCCAGGGTCGTTGGCTATATCTCCGTTTTTTAGGCTTCCTTCCTGTATGGAAAACCTTTTCAGGAGTTTTGGCTTCTCAAAAATTGGGAATGTCATTTGCTATATCCATACGTCCTTGCCAATTCAGATCTCTGGGTACTGGGTTTAGGATTCGCTTGCATCGTTTTCTTCTGTTGCCGGGTCTTAGTAGTAATACCTGGAGTTTTAGCTGCAGTCTTGAGTTGGTCATTCGGTACTTAATAACATCCTCTTCATGCTGCAAGCTGTTCAGTCGTCTGCACTTCATTTTCGAGTATGTTCTCCACCGAGCTTTCTAAAGAAAGGTATTTCACTTTTTTTTTGAACTCCCTAACGAGTTTTCCCATGTGAAACCCTTCTCTTAGCATCACTCAGTGGAGCGAGTCAGTTTGTAAAACCCGGCCGTGGTTGTAGCAAGTTCATCTGTGGATTGTGTGAGCCTTCATAGTATTGGAGCTTGGGTGTTGACTGTTGTGTGTTGCTCGCATCAGCCAAGGCAACTTTCTTCGCTTATGTTGGAAGAGTTGCTTTTTTTTACCAAGTCCCTAGTTTTTGCTGGCTTCACTTTTTCCCTCTACAGCTACAAACTGGTCTAGTATTATGTAATAAAATTCAAGTCATTGTAATTTTCATTTTATGCAATAACAGTGGTTGTGTGAACTATGATCATGATCAGCAGTTTAACGTTGTTTGCAAGCATCCCTCAATGTTTCATCGTGATGTAAGGTTCAGATTCTTGTGTCGCAAATCAGCATGAACTATACAACAATACAAATCTACAAAATTGATTTTGCAAAACAACCTGAACCTATTCTATCAACATACACATGTCAATGTAAGGAAACTCAATATGACCTGTTGATGCTAAAATGATGTGAAACTAGTGCTGGAGGAGTGTGAACATTACTCCAAGCTTCGAGCATTGGGGACTCTTTGAAACCCAGTTAAATCTGGCCATAGTTCTGGAAGGATAGGTCAAGGAAAGAAAGAGCATTGAGCTGGTGTAAGCATCATTGTAGCATTATCACGTCCACAGGCTGCTTGCATACGAGTTCATGGCCAATGGATCACTCGAGCCATGGATTTTCAAACATGGAAATTTCCATACTTGATTTAGGATCATCCCAAAATGAAATGGAACGTGGAAGTTCTTGTGATTCTCTCATCCATCCCAAAATCGACATGGCCAAAAATAAATTGAACCAAGCCAGTCGTCACTAGTTTTCCTCACTGCATCACTGCGTAATCAAATATTGATGTAACAAGTCTAATATTCTCAATTAACTGCATCTCATAAACCGACAACACGAAACCATATGCCCAATTCTTGTCCAACATGGAAACTTTATGCAACAAGGACACACAAGGGAAAGTAGGGAACAACAACAGCACAAACAGCATGCATCCTGGTAAAAGGACTTGGACAACAACAATAGCATTTTGTGTCCTAAAGAATAAAAAACAGGACATTATTTGATCACAATCAATGTCCCCCCAAGCTCATAATGAACACTTAATCAAAAGGTAACGAGTTAAGACACGTAGTTCAAAAGAATGTCACAAAAACATTTCTAGATATTTTCAGCGAATACTAAAGTATCTAGAATCAATAACTCAGGTCTAAAACCAAGAATAAGACGCGAGCTAGTCTGACTTCAATAATAATGATGATGATGATAAAAAGCAGATATGTACAAAACTCATTACTTCCAGCTCAACGCATCAAAATTTAGGTGAACAGAATTGTTTCTACTAACCTGGATATTTTATTATTTGGGGGTTTTCACAGTCGCGTGAAAGCTTTGGCTGGAACAGGCATATCATATCATCAGTTGAATGAGTGAGTGACAGAGAGAGTGCCTTACGCTTTTGACCGGGATTATCCAAGTGTAAATATTTGGCATCACCTTTGTAAGGGCATACATGCATTTGCAGTTCAGTCGAGATGGAGTTCTTTGATTTGTGTGTTCTGAAACTCTTGATGGTGACTTTGATTATCAGTATTTTCAGAGCCACAGCTCGGGCCCAGCCGCAATGAAAGATCACATCTGTGAGGAGGCTCAGTTTGAGGCATTTTACCGAATCCAACATCTTCAGGCTTCTTCTGAGAGTTCATGTCTTTTTCAATTGTTTTATTCATATTCAGGTTGCAGCGCAGCTGAGGATCACCGTCCCAATAGTACAACGGATACACAGAATGCACTTGAACTGAGCCAGTGCATGTTTCAGGAGCTGTCAGTCCACTGGAACTAGTTTGCGGCAGAAAATAGAGAGGCAAGTTTTTGAAAGGGATGTTGTCTTCAGTGACCTCTCTGGGTGACAACGCAGCATTGTTGAGTATTTCAGAACACATTGACATGCAATGGGGACTAGTACTTGATTTTCTCAAATTGGAAAGACAACTCGACAGAGACTCTTGTGGATTTGGACTTAAGTATCGTCTCGGATCATTGTCGCGCTGACTCCTTGATGCTCTTCTTGGAATGCAGCCCAATTGAAGGGAAGCTGATACAAGTACACATCAATAAAAAATTAAAAAAATCTTGCAATCACAACGCAAATTTTGAGCAAAATAATACATGCCTTCTATGCAAGGTTGAAGAAGGCCTTCAGTTTCTGTGCTATCATCTTGTCGAATTATAGTGCGAATAGCATCATTTGCTCTGTCCCAAAGTGTTGTAACATCCATATACTCAACCTACACATAATGTCCAAAAAGTACTATATAAATCATATCCACATTAGAAGCTAAATATCAACGAAATGCGGCATAAAGACAACATCAAACATTGTTTCAGATGTACAAACCAAACTCCATTGATATGAGTAAAACGAAACCTCAGAATTGGCTTTGGAGTACATAATCTCTTCGGCTTTTAGAACTACAATTGGCAGCTTCTGTTGCCATTCCTTGTTCCTCTTAGTATCAGAGCTGTGAATCTCACTCACTACCCTACACGCCAATTTCAACAAAGTAGCCAAAAATTGTCAAAAGATTTGAAATTGCAACAATTTATGAGACAACAAATGTAAGAGTGATTACCTGAAAATTTCTTGAATTAGGGAGCCCCTGATGGGTTGGTGTCTGTCACTGTGCCAAGCTCTTCTCACACATTCATATGGCCTTGGGCCTGGTCTAGGCATGATGTCTAAAACCTCAGCAACAGCTTCAGAAGAAAGAAACACAATCCAATTCAGAACACCCCAAGCCCTAAAATCTGAAAAAGATTCAAACTTTCCAATCCAAATTCCAAATGCTGGAGAACCCAATATGGATGCAATCCAGAAGAAGCCAAGGAGGAGTGGGTGAGAGAGGAAAACTTGAAGAAGTGGGTGAGAGATTTTTACCCTTTATCAAAACACACAGAAACAAATGAGATTGGGATAGAAAGATGGGCCAAAGTTTTGATCTTTTTGATTTGAATGAAGATAATAAAGAGAGGAGAGGGAGTAGGGGAGAGGAGGGTGTCCCCCACTGGCTCTACACATGCCTGCTTCAGCAAGGCCCATGAGTCCCATTGGGTGTCCTCAGTCCAGACCACTCGCTTATCTCATAGATCATGTCCTTGTCATCCATCATCAACATCCATAGCCTAACGCCCTAACCCTAACTTCTCCTCTATAAACAATGTCAATTCAGGACAATGACCCTTTAAAGCTTCACCTCACTTTCTTCCCAAACTCTCTAAATATTGACTTTCAGCCCATCTATTTTTACAAGACATTGAATTTATGAAATGTGAAACTATATTAACCAATTCACACCAAATTGGAATATGTGTGTAAGGAATAAATAGATAAAAAATCAATACCACTCACTTTCTGCATCATCAAACTCATCTGTTTGTCCATCTCCAATCCACACTTCAAATTCATGTCATTTTCAGCCACTTTTACGGACAGGAAATCCTTAGAATATGAACCCCACTCAAACAAAAATACAAAAAAGCCCCAAGAATACTGCGTTCAACACAAATACAATCTGCCCGTTATGGGCTTCCAATATAAAGTCTATAGTTAACTGGGCCGGCCCACCTAACACTTTTTCATTTACATGCACCAACCCACGTGGGAATCTGAGGGTGACATACACGACGTCCACGTGTCACAATCTGCAGTTACACTTGGCAGATTCGAAGCATAAGTGATAACTCTCTAGTCCAGTTCAACAAACTAGTCAGTCTCTGACTGCAACTTGGATTCGATCAGTAAAGTTTGCGTCAGATTTACACTGAAAAAG
>QZGG01001829.1:0-52701 GCA_006409495.1 Sedum album
TCTAAAGATATTCAAGGTTTCCTAAAGAAATCAAATCTTGATTATCTACTTACCTAAACCAACCTTAGCTAGGCCAACATGGTTTCCTAAGACTTGTATAAATACCCTACTTGTGTACTCTTGTTATTTAGAACAATCAATACTCTTTTCTCAATTTTTCTTTGTTTACTTCCTTGTCATTCTTCCACACTCTACAAACTCAATATACTCTGAATTCTTTCATTTTGTTTATATTTAAGGAACATCTTTTATGGCATTCGACTTTTTTTTTGATAGAAAACACTGCCAAAAGAAACCAGCACACAGCCAGCCGCACCACAACGAAACAAAGCCAGCAGACAACACAACAAAACCACTAGACCACCGTTCTCAGACACACCCCCACTCTCCATAGGATCGCCCAGGAATTGGGCCATGAGGATCTCGATTGAAGGGACAGTTTTGCAACCACGTCAGCCACACGATTCTCTTCGCGCATAGCATGCTTGATTTTCCATGTCGGATGCCTCCTCCGAGCTTCCAAACACCCATCGAGCCACCTTGATGACAAACTCTGTTTCACATAGCCCAAAACCACCGAATTGACAATCCCTAGCGCGTCGGATACGATAACCACGTCCTCCAGCTTACAATCCTCCGCCAACCACATTCCTAATAACATAGCCAAACCTTCTGCCTCCTCCCCAGCACTCCCCTCTCAATCCACTTATAAAGAACAGAGCTTATCTCCCCATCCTCCAGAAGCACTGCAGCTATCCCCACCTCCCCATTTCCCATCCTCCAAGATCCATCACAGTAAATACACCTCCCCTTTTTATCTGAATCCAGCAGCAGCGCATCAGGCCATCTCACCACCAGCTTCCTTCCCAGATAGACATCTCCTTGGAACAACGTGGACTTCAACTTTGCGACCATCTCTTCCACTGATCTCATCTTATGATCATGCCACCGTTCATTTCGGGCATTCCACAACAGCCAAACCCCTATCATGATCTTACGAAAGTCCTCCGAGTTGCAAATATTAGCGCAAAGATAAAGCCAATCCGCCGCACTCCCCCCACACTGTCGGACACTTCGCTCATCCATATCCACCCTATCCCAAAAACTCTTAGCCCTCCAGCATTCGCGCAGCGTGTGCAACGCCTTCTCTCCAACAAAACCACACCCCACACATTCCGCCAAAACCCTTGCATCCTGCTAGTATCTGACTGCTCCCCCCGCTGACCCTGACCCCTCGGCGCTTCTTTCATCATCACATTGTACAGGGACTTAATAGTGAAGCATCCCGAGCTCTCTAACCTCCATACCGGCTCTGCCTCACCATCCTGGCCATCAAGCCCAACACCCAACCAGTGCTTAACTTTGCAGATTCCACGCCAGGCGTGTGAAGGTTTACAATCCAATCCAGCTTCCACGACACCCCTATCCGCGAAATACCGAGCATTATACACCCTGCTGCGTAATAGCTCAGGATGAGCGAACATCCGCCATGCTTGTTTAACCAAAAAGGCATCATTCAGCACTCTCAAGTCACGAACACCCAGGCCGCCTTCCAGCTTCTCTTTACATAGCCTCTTGTGATTAAACCAATGGATAGATCTTGCTGATGTAGCCCCTGCCCATAAAAACTTTGTGACCATTTTCTGAAGGGTGGCACACGTTGTAACTGGAATCCTATAACAGCCCATCGCATATTGCGGCATCGCCAATAACACTGACTTTATCAACACTTCCCTTCCCGCCATAGACAACAACTTCGACTTCCAACTCAACATTTTGCCCGCTATCATCTCCTCTATCTCTCTGAATACCTCCTTATTTTTCAAACCAATTATCAACGGGAGCCCGAGATATTTCTCATGCTTCTCTATTGATGAGATCCCCAAACAGTCCTCAACCTCCTTACGGGTTGTGCTTGAGATATTCGGACTACATACTATCTTCGATTTGTCCAAGCTCACTTGCTGGCCTGATAGAGCTTCGTAGGTCTTTAACAGATCTTTAACACTCTCTGCTTCTGATCTATTCGCCTTAAAAAACAGTAGACTATCATCCGCAAATAACAAATGAGAGACAGTCGGACACGTTCTGCTTATCTTCAAACCAGCCAAATTTCCTTCACGGACTCCTCCCTCCAGCGCCTTTGACAACCATTCAGAGCCCAAATAAACAAGTATGGCGATAAAGGATCTCCCTGCCTCAACCCTCTAGACGGCGTTATTACTCTAGACAGCCGCTCATTGATCTTGATCACATAAGTCACAGAGTGCAAATACCGCATCACTGTGTCTATCCACCTCCTCTGAAAACCCAGCTTGCTCAACATCTTATCCAGAAAGATCCATTCCATTCATACGCTTTACACATATCCAACTTCAAAGACACATAAGCTTCTCTTCTTCCTTTCCTCGAATTTATCCAATGTGATAGCTCATGCGCCAAAAGAATGTTCTCTGATATCAATCTACCCGGAACGAACGCACTCTGAGCCTCTGATATAATATCTGATAGCACTCCCTTTAGTCTATTCGCTAGAACTTTCGACACAATCCTCATAATAACATTACAAAGACTGATCGGTCTAAAGTGCTTCATCTCTACCGCCTCCTTTTGCTTTGGTAATAAAATTATCTTCGTAGTATTTAGGCCTCCTGGATCAGCTCCCTCATTCAAAACCATCTTCACCTGTCGACACACCTCATCCTTAACCACATGCCAGAATTTTTGGAAAAACCCCGCATGATATCCATCCAAGCCCGGAGCTTTCAACGGAGCCATTTGAAACACTGCCTGCCGAATCTCCTCATCCCTCACCGGTTCCAGCAACATTGTATTCATCTCGTCTGTAATCTTACTCCCCACCTCCCTCAAAGCGTACTCCCAATCCACATTCTCAGAACAAAGTTTTGACCTGAAAATATTATCAAAATACTGCTCCGCAACCTCTATCATCTCCTCATTCGTCTCTTTCCTTATCCCATCCTCTCCGATCAAACAATTAACCCTGTTGACCTTTCTTCGCGCCGAGGCCTTGGCATGAAAAAATGTAGAATTGTTGTCCCCTTCACGCAACCACTGCACGCGAGACCTCTGCCTCCACATTGTTTCCTCTCTCCAAAGCCACTCATCTAACTGCTTTACGATCACCCTTCCTGTAGACAGATTTCACTAGTACGCTGCTTCCCCCTTATCATGTCTAACTTGTCCTTAAGATTTTGAATTTTTTTTGCACGTGTCCAAAAACAGTATGATTCCACTGACCAAATCTCTGCGCACATCCCTTCAACACCTCAGCCACCGAGTCGGTCTTATCCTTTTCCTCATTCCAGGCCGTCTCCACCACCCCAGTAAAGTCTTGATGAGAGCACCACATCTCTTCAAACCTAAATTGTTTATCTGATGCCCCCACCGATTTCCCATACAATGACACTATCAGGGAATTGTGATCCGACCCGTATGCGAAGCCATGATGCACTGCTGCCCCCGGGAAAGTCTCCATCCAGTTTGTTGATGCTACCGCCCTATCCAATCTTACGCGAACTTCCCTACCACCCTTGCGCCGATTTGAGAAAGTGAACGGAGGACCCGTAAAGCCTACGTCAGCTAGCCCACATTCGTGCAGTGCTAATCGAAAAGCTCTCATTCTCCCAACATCCCTCGGTCTCCCTCCCGTGGCTTCATACTCATACAAAACTTCATTAAAATCCCCCAACACAATCCACGCTTTTTCTTGGCTCCCTTTCAATGCTTTCAACAAGCCCCAACTTTGCTTTGTCCTATTCCCCACAGGATGTCCATAAAAAATAGTTGATCTGAACATCTGCTCTCCTTTGATAATCAGATCAATGTGCTATCGCGAGAAGCTCTGTACATCAACATCTACTCCCTCATGCCACAGGACCGCTAACCCTCCTGATAAACCAACCTGATCCACTGCCAGACAGTTCAAAAAACCCAAACGCACCCGCAACACCTCCCATCTCTTTACTCTAACTTTTGTTTCAATCAACGCCAACACACTAGGGCGATGGGACCTTACCAGATCCCTCACCTCCCGAACTGCAGACGACCCTCGGAGCCCCTTGCAGTTCCAACATATGAGTTTCATAATCCTCGGCGAGACCGTCCCACGGTCTCCGCCGATAAAAATTGACTAAGAGTTTGATCATCATCGAGATTGACCTCGCTTCTCCACCTCTCCGATTCCGCCCTAATTTCCATCCCCGCATCCTTCCTTAGCCGCTTGCGACCTCCACCCGGCCCACTCATTTTGAGACATTTGTGTTGTACACCCAGGCCCATATTTCTTATCGTTTCCTTAAACGATACACATCCCCTCCCCTTGGCCTGCTTCTTCACGGGCCCAATAAGCATAGAGCCCATTATTGATTCCTGACAAATTTGCAGACATTCCCCTCCCTCCTCATCCTGCAGAGCCTCCTCGCACCCCTCCTCTGTTCCCCTGCCAGCTAAGTCCTTACCCTTCTTTCGTACTATTGTCTCTGTTAATTGTGGACCCCCGACGCCGCCCTCCCCCTGACCACTGCAGTGCGTCAGTAGCAAAGTTGTCCCAACCCCCTCTATGCAGGACAAACTCCCACCCTGCCTCCCCCTAGAGTACGTACGTAACAGCCCCTCACCACTTTCCATGTCCGTACCTGCATGGTCTCCTGCTCCACCACCTTTTCCCCCATTTCCTTCCCTATCTAGTCCCTGCGCCGCATCATCGGGGATTCCGCCCTTAACCATACGCCATACTCCCCGGTACTCACTTGTAACTCACACATAGTTGATTCATGGGTCATCCTACCACACTTGTAACAGACGTCAGGCAATCTCTCGTATTTGAAAGCTACCCACTGCCGAGTCCCATTCCTTACTTTAAGAAACACCCCAGGGTTTAGAGGCTCATTTACATCCACCACTACCTTAAACCTCACAAAGCGCCTTTTAATCACTTCTGACTCTTGTTTCAGTACTTTACACACCCTACCGGCCAGCTCTGTGAAATCTCCCGCCAGCTCTTCTGTCGTTAGCTCTAATGGCAGTCCATAGATTTGTAAGCCTAGAACCACTTTGTCAATCCCCTCTTCTTGTGAGTAGCCTGCTTCCCATTTCCGTACCAACACCGCCATCCTTAAGAAACTCCGTGGCCCATCCTGAAGCACATTTTCCATCTTTTGCTTGCAGTCAAACTTTACCAAGTACTTCCCGCCCTCAATCTCAGAAAACTCCACTCCCGACGACATCATCCATGCCCTCATCATGATAGATTTGAAAAACTGAGCCGTGAAACTCTTTTGCGTCAAGGGTTTCAGCACAACCGCCCATTTCAGCCCCTCCATAGCCTTTTCCCAGGTGGACTCGCTTACAGTCACACAAACTTTACCTCTAAATCTTTCCGTCAGCACTTCCACATTCTTTGCCACTCCTGAGCCTATACTTGGTTCCTCCATCCTGCCTCTCCCGCTCCCGTCAGCAAAACCCTCACACACTGCTCACACCTAGCCCCAGCACCTCTTCAAAATCCAACAAGAAAACCCCCTTATGCTCACACTATGTACCCCCACCCGACTGTCCCACAAAACTCACAAACCTCAACGAACCAGTTGAAAAGAATGCCTCATCGATCCCAAAGCAGACTAACCACCAAGAAAACTATGAAAACACACAAAAAACCACACCACTTTAATCACGAAAAGCTCTCATAGGTTAGACCTAGAGAGAGGAAAGAGAAATTTAGACCGGCGGTTTACAGTCCAGTCTTATGGCATTCGACTTTAAACAACTATAAATTACGTTAAAACTGATTTCATAATTTTAATCTAAATCTGTTTAATTTCCTCACTTATGAATTCGATTCCTACTCTGTTTTTCTCGCTTATGAAGAATTCAACTCCAAATCTCTTATGAATATAAATCATCATATGTGCATGATACACTATTCGAGTAGCGCTCAAATACATTGACATTTTTAATTTATATTCGTAAGACCACGTTTTAATCATCCATTTCATCAACTACTTTATCAGTTTGGTATCACGTGGCAACCACTGACCCAGTTGCATTTAGTGTTATCCACTAACATAAAAGGTAAACACGTGTCACCCATCTAATAAACTAGTGGATGGAGATGTACTTAAACGCTCTTATACTCGTGGATATCATCGATATTAAAATTATCTAAAATATTCATGGAATTAGATAAGTAACACATTGAGTATTTTTGTTGACCTTTTCGCAATATTGAACAACCTATGTTTTTTGAAGGTAATTATTGTTGAATTATTATGGAAATCAACAAGTGTCGGTGCCGACACGAGATGCAAAAGAAGCTGGGAACTGAAAGCAGATGAAACATGCAAAACTTTTGTAAATACAAGGGGCAGAACGATTGAAACAAGATTCACGCATGAAACGAGAAAAAAGAGAGAAGAAGCAAAGATACATTGACCAAATAAAAGATTGAAGAAGAAGGAATCAAACAAAAGGAAGACAAGTCAATACCAGATGCCATAACTTTGGGCGCTTTCAACTTATCCAGGACGTAAAGACCCCCTTGCTACAACATGTCCTAATCGGCTTATGTGAATGGAGATCCTGACAATTACCAGAATGCAAACCTAAAGTAGTAGCAGACATAACACGTATGTTACTTGTATTTGTTTGCAAACCTCCTTACTAAGAGTAACAACACAATCCCTTTTACTGATTGCTTTACTGACTGCTACTTTAGCAATTACTTGTTTACAGTTTCGTGTGGATTCGACCCCTACTTATCCCTTTATCGAGTCACAAGAGATTATAAAATCTGACACGTACAACGAAGCACATTTAAATTTTGACGACGTTCCTGGAGAGCTGCTACAACAGGGAGTTACTTTATTAGTAATTTAACTTAGTTTACTAACCTATTCTAACTTAGTTTAATTTTGTAGTTAAAATTTCTTTTTCTTTTAGTAAATTTATTAGTTGTTCTATAACTACTCTCATCATGTCAAATAATATTTTACAAGACCATGTAGGGAATGATGGAGAAGATAGTGAAGTAGAAGGCGCACTTCAAGAATAACACCAAATTGCTCAACCCTGACGAGGGGAGATTCATAATAGATATCGGCGTTACGCATATCGAGATCATGAATGGATGGATGAATACCAAGCAATGAAGGATATGTATGCACCTAAATTAGAACCTCAGCCATGGTGCATACGCATAGATCTCGATGAGGACACATTCGAGCTAAAGAGTAGGGTGATTCTTCACCTACTTAAGTTTGTAGGATTAGAAGGAGAGAACCCAACACAATACTTCAAGGAATTTCATATCATCTACGCAACAATGAAATCGAATGGAGTCCGGTGGAAACATTCAAATTAAAAGTATTTGCTTTTTCAATTCTTGATTCCGTTAGATCATGGTTAATGACTTTACCTGCAAGTTCGATTAAATCACGGGAACAGATGTAGCACAAGTTCCTGAACAAAATACTTCATTGCTTTCCATATTTAGTTATTAAATATTTAACCTTGCTTTACTGCTTATGTATATAGATAAGTATATTTATAAGTTGTATTTTGATATTGGAATAAAATTATATGTGCAAGGAGTGTTGAAAGTTGTTGTATGCGGCACAAGATCTCCAATGAATTTGATTTGAATCTTTTGACATTGTCTACAAAAAATAGACTGAGAATATAAAGAAATAATAGTATAGAGATTTTCAGAAATACATCAAACATTATTGTGGTAGGCATAAGTCACATTCTCACACAACCATAATCACACTTATAAACCTGATACAGATGATTAGGAATCAACAGTAGACAACAATGAAGTCCCATAAACTCTAACCCTGGAAGACCGGATTTTCAATCCCTTTGCCGGTATGGTAGCAAACCGGAGCATCATACTTGGAGAAAAGTCTGTATGAAGATATTAATGACAGGCCAGCATACACCACGACCGATATGAATGTCATGGCCACTGATGCTGTCGCCTTATGACAGAATTTTCCATATGATCCGCAGGCTTCACTCCATGTTACAGCTTCGTCTCCCTTGTGTTCTAAATAGAGTACTTCGCATGCCACTGCTCCCGCAGACAGGATCACATACGTCAAAACCTGAATCACAAGTCAATAACATATTACCTTGGCCTGCACTTTAGAAAAAACTTCAAATCAGTGTGGCTTTTCGTCAAATAATAAGAGTACCTGATCGAGAATGAAGAAAGTCCAAGCTCGAGGCTTTGAAGATTGAAGCTTGGCTGAAAAGACGGCCGAGAGAAGAGAATAGGCAGCACAGACGCCATTTGCATGAACCAAATACCTGCACGCAAAAATACCAAGAACTTATTCAATGAGAATTCCACTGACATGGATCTAAGCTCAAAAGTGACAATCTGAGTAACAAAATCCCAGATGCCTAAATTTCTCAATTCCAACTTCAAATTAACAAAACCCCAGATGAGAAATCAGCTTAATTTCAACTCCAACTCCAAAATATAAAGAAACCCCATATGAAAAATGAACGTCATTTCAACTCGACCACCGAAAGATGAAACCTTTAGACTCTAAAAGCTACACAAAAATCTACCTGAAAGCACAAAGATTATATTAACAAATTAAACCCCATAAGCAAAAAAGTGACTCAGTTTAACTTCGAACACCTACAAAACAAACCCTACCTGAAAGCACCGAGATCAGAGTAACTAAGGGAGCCATAATCATTACTCTCAGAGTTCTTTAACATGATCACAAGAGCCCCAACGCAAAGACCCAGTGGCAACAGTCTGATGAGAGTCTCACCAGTCCTAAAGCAGCTAGCTTTTCCAGCATCATCCTCATCACTAGACCTGGCCACACTACTCATGATATCCATCACTTCAACTCCAATCAGTTCTTTACTTTCCCTTACTCAAACTTATTAAGAAAAACTTTGTGGCTGAGATGAAACTGGTGTAGAGTGGAGACTAGGGTGTGTGTTAGAGGTGTCAATATTAATGGAGATAGGTTGAGTAGATGAAGTTGTCAATGAATGCATTGCATTAAATTGAGTTCATCTATTTGCACACTTGCAGATACAGGCACAATGCACACATCACACTCTCTGCATATCATCATCTTCTAGCTATTGTTTTTTTCAATAAATTGAGCAGCAAGATTCCATCTGCCATGCACCGTAAGTCATCTTAAAGACAGACGAGAGACAACGATCAATCGATCAAAGCTTTAAATAGCACCAACTTATCAAGCAAGAAGCTTTTTTCGATAGTGGTTACATAAGATACAATTCATACAGATCTCATGCATGAATATCTATTCTAATTATTAAAATTTCTGGTCACAACGAACATCTTCACCCAATTATCGACAAGCATTATTCCATGTGTGAGAAGTGGTGCTTCCAAGCCTACTCGACCTCGGGGGTTTCTGAGTGTTAGACTAAACCAAGAATATGACTAATAGTCCATCACAATAAGAAGCTTTTTAATGGGCCATTTCACGGGACGGAGGGAGTATTTGTGCCGAAGGGATATAAAACAAATTATTTAAAAATAAAATCAGGTGCATACATTTTAATTAAAGTTATAAATAATATATTTATGAAATAAAGTGAAATGTGGTTACAAAAAGTAACCGTCAGTTAAAATCTTTACGCTTTACATATGGTAGAGATTTCAATAAATGAAAATTTTAAGATGAATTTTTACTTTATTTGATTTCTTGTAGTTATAGGTACAGTTTATCGGTAATACTTGAGATCAGATTCTCGTAAAGTTGAACTATATGCTTACAAATAACTTACCAAAATGCCAATGTTAAATAAGTTTTCTTTTCGATTAGTTGACATTAAAAATAATGTAACACTGGACTGCTTCGCTAAATGCCGAAATTGGTTTTGGTAATATGTTTGTTCTATTTATGATGGCTGGTTTGATATTAAATACGTAGTGTTTGTATTAAAAGTAACACTTCAATATTGAACAAATTCCTTATTACTTAATAGAGCAAAAAACAATATACAAAACTAACTGCACTGTAGAAAAAGAAACCGCAAACAATTTGTGAAAAAACCAAGCTATTTTAATTTGGAATATAAGAAGGTGAAGGAATTTTATTAACAATACTCCGACCCTTCCACTGCTTAGAGGTCTCCAACGAGCCGGGTCGGTCTAACCTGACCAACTTTAATTCGGGTCCGGGTTAAGTGGGCGCAATAAATAGAGATACTGTTACTCTTTATCGGGCCGGGTCAGGTGTAGATATATTTAATCAGCCTTAGGATTACACATGGGCCGAGTTAAAAGAGGGTCGGGTCGGGTAAACCCGCCCATACCTGAAAAAACGGATCAAATGACCCTTACATGAAAAAGCTTGAGTTTGATTCTATCCTCTTGCAAACCAAATCCAATAGCAGCACAACCTTAAAATTGAAATAAGAATGTTTGTAAAAATAAAAATGATGAAATCAAACATGTATGAATCAAAGCAAACAAGTGAATAAAAATAAAAACTATTTGTATGTTCATACTTCATACCAATAGATCTGAGAACTTCAGCTCGAACAAGAACAAAAAGGCTACCGTGAACCGTCATTATAAGAGAAATCGAGAAAGGAAAATCAACGGAAACATTATAGACGTTCATAGATATAAACATGAGATGAAATGATAAGAGATGATCGATGGATACTGATGAGACTATGAGGCGGCGACTGACATACGAGATTGAGTCCGTAATTGGAGAAGTAGGATTTCACATAGGTTGGGTCATTCGGGTTGGGCCGGGTACAACCCGTTTTATAAAAAACCGGATCGGGCTGTCTATACGGGTCAGGCTCAAGAATGCAAACCCTAACCCAACCTTACTATATTCGGGTCATTAAGTCAGGTCGGGTCGGATTGGGTCCAGACGGGTTGCCGGATCCAAACAGGCTTTTTCAACCCTTCGGGTCATTTGAAGACCCCTACCACTGCCCACCTTTTCCTTAGTTTCAATCCAAGTTTGTAAAATTAAAATACATACGAATTTTTTCTGAATGATAGCCTAAGGTATCTGCAATGTAAGTAAACTAAATGACTCTGTGGCGAAGAATGATAGATCAAGGGGCATAACTCTCCATAAATGAAAACATACTCATGAAGCTCAAAAATGGGAAGAAAAATGAATATTATTTTCTTGTTCTACTCTTACACTCAATGTAAGCTAAACCCCTAAATGCCCTCTATATTGTGAGTCCTAAGAAAAAACATAATAACAACAACTTCAAATAAAATCAAATGTACATTTCAGAAAATACTTATAATCAGTACTTCTAACTTTTTGCTCAATATTTAGCCAGCCACGACACATTTCAAGTTTAACACAGAAAAACAGATAATGATCAATGATTTATCAAAAACAAAGAAACTTGAAAGCATGATCAATTTTTCCCAAGAAAATTTAATTTGTTTTCGTTTTCAAACAATGTATTTTCTTTCCCTAGATTAAACAAAACTTAAAAACTAGAGAACAAAATAACAAACTGTATATCAACTGCCATTCTAATAATCAGTGAAACTAAACAATTACGATGGCTATAGCAACTACCACTACATATCATTAATCCCAATCTCTATTATCTAACTAGTTAAATATGTTAAATAGATAAACACATACTTCCAGCAAATATAAATACTGACACCACCGGCCAATAGCTACTACTGATTAATGCTCGGCTGAAAAACAACCATGACAAAACCAGCGGAAATGTAATGCAAAACTATCAATGTATATAAATGCCAATCACCCGATTTCCGCGGCATGAAATATAACATAACACTCAAGTTATTAAAGCTGCAAAGTCTGAAAAAATGAAACCATAATATGTCAAACATAAAGCTTAATCAAAACAAGAAGCACATTCAAATTACTTAAACAAAATTCCAACATCATAAAATGCATCAAATTCAGGCCAAAATAACATCTCAAAATCTAAGCTTTGAAAAGAACCACCTGTTCTTTCCAGTCTTAAACCTCTCCTCAAACCTCGCCTTCGCCTCTTTTGCAGCAGTGACCTTCTTATCCCTAGAAGTAAGCACATCAGGCGTCACCACATCCTTCAAATCCACATCCAAAGTGTACCTAGTCGGCATTATGTGACTGTAATTCACCAGCTTCAGAAACACCTTCACACGCGATTTCTTCGCTTGCTTCTTCTGCGAGTCCTTACGGATCACTTTCTTAGGGTATTTTGAGATCCCGGTTACGAGGCAGTGGCCGTAAGGACGGTCGCGTGTGCCTTCGTCGAATGAGCGGACGATCACTCCTTTCCTTCCGGCGTAGCGGCCTTGTAGGATGATAACGGCCTTGCCGGGCTTCAGGAATTTCACCATCGTCGGAGGCTGCCGGAGAAACCTGCAGATGCGAAGGAGTTAGGGCTTCGGCAATCTGGTAACGAAACATTTGTTCATATACTTGGTGGTATTGGGCTTTAATTAGGCTCACTCTTTATAAGCTTTGTATTAGGCCCAATAATCACTAAAATGATAGAAGTGTTAATAATCTTACTTAATATTGAGCTGTCAATATCACTTAAATTCATTGCACAAAATTGTGCATATCAATCATTTATTTTTATTTTTAAAATCCACGGCCCATGACGTGTGTCTTATAATACAAGCTCCACTACTAATAGGCTAGCCCTTGGTGAACTACAATCAATTATTATTGTATGCACATAAAAGTATGTATATATTTATTTAATAGGGATAAATCCAGGGAGAGCATAAATTTTTATGGGTTATAATGACAGTCGGACGTCGATATGGCAAGTGGAAAACCAATCAAGGTTAAGCAGCATGGAATGCGTTGATCATTTACAGTCGTTGATCAACAAATTGATCGAACGGTAATCCTTACTCCGTATAAAGGCATCGCAGAGGAGAGAGAGCATCAGTTAAAAATGTAGCTTCAATTTTGAACAAGAAAAGCATACCTAGGAAATCGAGATTGGGATTCCATTGATCCAGCGGAAGCAACGACTAGGGCATGAACAATAAAATACATTTTCCATATCTGAGATCCAGGGGGTTCTCATAGCCGCATAAATATTCCATATTTCAAGCCCCTTGGGTAAAAGAAAAAGAAAAGAATTTAGAATTTAAGCTATTTGTTGAAAAGTTAAAATATAAAGTTTCTATTTTGTTTTTAGGGCATAACTTTTTTGTGGATTTGTTTGTTCAAATTTTTTCGCTTTGTCTTCTCTGCTTCGAGCGATTTAGGATTTCTGTAGAAAGCATTAGTTCTTGTGCAATTTCGAAGCGTTCGAGTGCATGCATGTGTTTGTGGCAAGAAGGAAAGTGACAGATCTCGATGAAAGCTCTCTTGCAAGCCTGTTTTCTTTACGATTTGTAAGAGTTGCAGATTTAGTGAGTTTTGTGAGGGTGATGAACTGAGGATTGTGAAGGCCATGGTTTTTGGATGAGAAAGGAGTGTAACCTGTAATATAATGTCAGAGATTTTTCGGACAATCTAGTGGATTCACCGAGCTCCGAGCTCAACGTGGAGTAAAATGCTTACGCACATATAACCACGGTATAATCGCTCATGTTCTTTATTTTTACTGTCTATTCAATTTTTTGTATTGTTTAGGCTTAGCAGATAGTTTGAGAACTGTTTGTTTACACTAAGATATAGAACAAGTGTGTGCTAGAGTAATTCCTTCTCTAATATAGTAGTTCTTACTAGGCAGAATTACTACAGTGGAATCATAGCTAGAATTCTAGATTTTTGCGAGTTTGTGGTCGGAACTATCCATTTTATGGTTCAGTTCTAATCATAGGAACAAACTCGAACATTAATCGAGTTTGGTGTTATAAGCTTCTCCGCTCTGTATCCGTGAGCATCAAACTGGCACCAGATCAAATTTAGAGTCATTAGATTGACTTGAATTTTTTTCTTCTGAACATGCTACTTCATTGATCAATTATCTTGATCGATTATGTCTAGGAAAATGTCAACACGATTGGAGGCTTATTCCTATGGTGGGAAGACATACTTTGGAGCCTGGGGCATCGAGATCAAGGCTTTCTTGTCTCACCACAAGGTGCCGATAGCCTTGGAAGAGGATGATACCAAATGGTCAGATGACCAGAAGGGAAGAAGGCTGAAATTAATCATAAGGCCCATAACTTGTTGGTGCTGAATATGGATGATCAAGTCTTGAGGAAGGTCAATACTGAGAAAACCGTAGTTGGTCTGTGAAAAAGGTTAGGCACTCATTTTTCAATTCAGCAAGTTCCTAATCTAGGATATCTTAAGGCTTTTGTGTTTGCTTTTAAGATGGATGGCACTCGGAGTATAGATGATAACCTAGATGTGCTGTTGCGTATGACTTTCTTACCGATGATACATAATATGCTCTTGATGAAAAAAGCAATGTTATGATATTGATGAACTCTCTGCCTAGTTTTTATCAGTCTATTAAGAATGCTTTCCAATATACTGGTACCCTATTTAGTTATGGTATCTTGTCTGCTGCTTTCCAACATACATGTTTGTTTGTTGAAAACAAGGGTAAAAACAATAGCAATAACAATGAGAATAAGTCTTCTAGTAATAGCAATGCATCTAAGGAAAAGTGCGATCAAAATCAGGATAATAAGGATCAAAAAGAGGCTAGAAAGTGATATTATTGTGGAAAAACGGATCATCTTAAAAATAAATTGTTACAAGTGGCAGAATCAGGATAATAAGGGTCTAAAAGAAACTAGAAAGTGCTATTATTGTGGAAAACTAGCCATCTTAAAAAGAATTATTCAAATCTAGAACGTGAGTTTTATTTTTTTATTTTAGCACTATTTCATTATTGACATACATGAAAATTAAATTGAAGCATCATGTAACTAGTAGACATGTATCAAAGAGTTAAACTATCATGGGAGTATCTAATCTAGCACGAACATGGTAGTCGAGTTATTTCACACTTAGTAATAAAAATGATGGTTTTTTGCAAAATTGAGATTATAATGATGATTTTCTGCAATTAACTTAATTAACAAATATTATTTAACAAACACGCATACACGCTTTTACCGATACGTTAACGGAATAGTGAAATAATGGTTTTGATAACGGAGATATTATAATATAGACATTTCGTAATTAGTTGTTATAATGATGATTTTCTTCAAAACAATGTATTATAATAGTGATTTTCTACAATTGACACTTAATCCGATTAAGTCAAAAAAATTAACCATCAATTAACTGCCTAAAATTAAGAAATAAAATAATTTATGTTATATGTTAATTGATGACCTATAATAGCATCCCCAACCGGACTATGTAAATTGGCCATTTAGCTAAAATTATCTACCTGGCACCCAAAGAGAACGGCGATACATAACTCTTACTCCAACGCTTCCACTGAATTCTCTAAATATTTACAGAATCTGTAAACGAATCTCCATATTTGCTAGTCTCTTTGCTTCTCTATCTCTATTTTCACGCCCGAATTTTGATTTTAACCTTGAGTTACCATCAACCATGGAACCCTAGAAGGTTCTCCTTTCCGATCTACTCTCTATCGATAATTCGGCTCCATATCCTTAAGTCGAGGTAAGCAATTGACTACTTCATCAATCAACAATGATAAAATTTGGTTGTTTCATCTTCTGTTTAGGGCATTTTGTGTTGATTAGTTTAGCCCAAATTCCGCATCTTGAATTGCTCTAGAGTTCTCCTATCGATCTATATTTACAAAGATAATGTTCTGTAGTTGCATCCTTGTGTTATTTGCACAATTGATTTTGTTGTCTTCACGGGTTGTGTTATAGCCCTTTGTTTACTTGTTTGGATGAATTGCTTGTGTTGTAGCCCTTTGTCTGTCGGTTTGAATGGAGTAGGGGAGGGTTGTTTCGTTTGGCTGGCTATGCTGCAAAGTGTAGTTATTCTTTCAGGTGGTCTGTGTTGTCATGTGTTAATACGGTTTCGCAGTCCTGTGACTTCATTATTCGTGTATATTGCTCTCTACTGATACTAGTTTTGCGATTATAAACTTTATGTTTATGAAAGGTGCAAGCCAAAAAAAGATTGTTGGTCATGTGGAGTAGAGAGCCAACTACATTCAAGCGTAGGAATGGAGGCTACAACAAGCATAGTTGCGATCACGTAAAGTTTGTTTATTGCTCCAACTGTGCTAAGTGTTGCCCCAAGGACAAGGCTATCAAGGGGTTTCTTGTAAGGAGCATGGTTGAGCATGCTTACATCAAAAAAATTCAGGAAGCTTGCCTTTATGACACCTATGCTCTAGTTGTACATCAAGATGCATTACTGTGCATCCTGTTCTATTCATGCTTATGTTGTCAGGGTATGTTGTCGTATTGACAGGAGAGACCGTGAGCCTCTATGGCACTTTAGACGCAGGGAGGTCAAACTAAACTTGATCAAGCTGCTGATGGTGCTCGTCCTGCTGGTTGTGCCCCCTGGTGCTCTCACTCTTTGGAGCCACACCTTGTTTTGTGCATTTAGTAGACACTTTTGAATGTGATCAAAGATTAAACTAAATTTTTTTCAGACAGACCTTGTTTTGGTCCATAATTTCATTTGGACTTATTTATATAAATTTTATTAAATATACATAACTATTATGCATAACCTCATTGGAAGAAACACTCTTTTCATCATCTATATTATACATGACAATTATTATATTATATTTTATATGTTCATTTTACAAATTAACATTGGGATGCTCTATAGAAACAAATAATTTATGATTATTTTTAATGTATGTTATTAGTTCAATTACAATGTTACCCTTTTTAAAAAAATGTTACCCTTTTAATATAGTATAAATTAATATTTTAGCAATTAAAAAATAACATAGAATTAAAATTAACATTAGATCAAGATTGGCCATGAAACGCAGCGTCCATGACACTAATCTGAAGCTCAAACTGTGACCACGTCGACATCTGTTACGCGTCCTCGCGCCCCACCAACATCAATGCGCGCAGGCTCGTCGTCCATCACCAAGACCGGTCTTTTCGAATTCAAGCTAAACCATCAACCATTGGATCTCTGCGCTCTCCTTCCCCCTACTCGATTCGAAGGTATACAGAGAACTTGATCCCACTCGCAGCTGTCCTGTCAGAATGAACAGCGTCGTCGCCAAAATCGCTGTTGTAGGGAGCGGAAGTAAGCCTTGGTTGTGTTAGTTGGTTATATGAAATGGGTTGTGTTTGGTTTTGTGATTAGGTTTGTGTTTGACTCAGTTTCAGGAGCTGTGTGTGCGTCTGCTTTGGCTAGGAATGGGTTTGCTGTTACTTTGTTTGAATCTGCTAGAGGACCTGGTGGACGTATGTCCCAGAGAAGGTTCCTTAGTCGTATTTTTGTTTATTTGGAAAATTCAAAAATGAGTTTTTAGATTTATTGTTGAAATAAGCTTGGAGGTGAAGATTCGAAAAATCTTAGAATGGGCAGATTTAACATTTTATCTCTTTGTGATTTGTGTTTAGGGAGACTTCTGAAGATGGTAAAGAACTGTTTTTTGATCATGGAGCGCCATTCTTTTTGGTAAACAATTCTGATGTGTTGGACCTGGCTAGCGGATGGGAGAAAAAAGGCCTTATTACTGAATGGAAGGATAAATTTGGTGTGTTCGATAGGCTGTCCAATACGTTTGTTGACGAACCGGTATGAAATTAATATATATGCTTGGTGATTGTTTACATGCTTAATTTTGATATAATTTGGTAATGGTTTCATAGCATCATAGCGTGGTTTAGTGCTTAGTGCTTTGGGAATTTATCTTTTTGTTTCTCGAAAAAAGGGAAAAGTGATTTTGCATAGTGTTAAAGGAGGATTTAATGTGGCGGTAATATATTTTTATCTGCAAGTCCAAGTGAACTGACATACTTTTTAGGGAAGACCGGGTAAACGTTTTGTTGGTCTCCCTGGGATGAATTCTATATGCAAAGCGCTGATTAATGAACCCGGTATGTTAATGATACTACTACTTAGTGAAATTTGGTATCCATCCATCCTGATCAATTGGCTTATTAATATGATTTGGTTTGTTTACAGGAGTTGATAGTAAATTTGGGGTGGGAGTTGGAAAGATGGAGTGGTTAAACGATGAGAATGTGTGGATGTTGATAGGCTTTG
Source organism: Sedum album (assembly GCA_006409495.1). Taxonomy (NCBI): domain Eukaryota; kingdom Viridiplantae; phylum Streptophyta; class Magnoliopsida; order Saxifragales; family Crassulaceae; genus Sedum; species Sedum album. Next base: position 18,156 of record QZGG01001829.1, read on the forward strand.
ATGGCTCGTCTCTTGGCCATTTTTCCGGAGTGGTTGCATCAGACAAAAGTGTTGTCTCACCAAGGGTGAAAGAAGTTACGGGACGAGATCCTCCTCTTGGTAAGGTTTCACAAATTCCATTTGGCCCACAAGTTTGGATTGGCTTTATTAAACTGTCATTTGCATACATGCTACTTTTATTAAGCTGAATACATCAGTTCGTGTCAAAATAATGGGTGGTATGTGCAGATATAAATTTGGTCCCTGAGTTTGCTCTGGACTTCTTGATGTTCCTGTAAATCCGTGTTTTGTTCTTATGCTGGCATTTTCAGAATCTCTACAGTCTGTAAGCTCTTAACCAATTAGCTCTACATCTGGAGTTATTTCATCAATCACTAGTCATGATTTCATAAATGCTGTCAAGTGCATCAATATTATACAAAATGACCAGAATTAGGCCCTTATGCAAGCACATCTCAATACTGTTGGTTGCCCGTTTTTAAGTTCATGGCTGTTGTAAAAATTTAAAAGTTGTTTCTTCAAGTTAATAAATTCAAATAAATCAGAAATGTCTGCCTACCATCGAGCTACAACTTTAGAATAAGCATGTGACTAGTTACTAGTCTACGATGTGTGAATAGTTTAATTTTTTCCTCATTTATAATCAGTTATTTTGTTTGCATACTTCAGATACCTGTGAAGGGGTTCTCGATCAGAAACTCGGAAATCTTAAAATGGGCGCACTGTGACAGCATAAAACCAGGGCGTTCGTCTTCTCAGTATGTTTCCGTTCCACCTTCTCCCAACTTATTATCTGGAATGGGTTGATGGGTGCTGATGATCGAATACAATGTTAAATCATGTGTGTATCTCTTTTTGTTGGGCAGTGAATGTTGGATCTTGCATTCTACCTCGGAATACGCCAGGTCAATCATTGCTCAAACTGGACTTGCAAAGCCATCAAGTTCAACTTTAGCAAAAGTTGCCGAGGAACTATTTAAAGAGTTCCAAAGCACTGGCCTAAATATTCCCACACCATATTTTGCAAAAGCACACAGATGGTAAGGGCTCAGTTAAATCATATTGTCACAAATCAGTTTCAGAATCATTTTTCTCTTATAAATGAAATATGTTGGTCATCGCAGGGGCAGTGCCTTTCCCACTGCAAGTATAGCTGGAGATGAAAGGTGTCTTTTTAACGAGAAAAAGAGAATAGCAATATGCGGCGACTTCTGCATCAGTCCAAGTGTTGAAGGTGCCATACTTAGCGGCTCTGCAGCCGCATCAAAGCTTGCTAAGTTATATAGTTCCCTTTGACAACTATACAAGAAGCTCAATAACGTCAATACTTTATTTGATTAGAAAGTTTGAATTTTTGTGACACAATAAATATTGTCACAAAATTTATTTGATGATAAATTTAGTAGATGAGCATTGTAAGCCATCTTCAGAGACATGTATGACGTTCTTCAGGACTCGGAATTATAAATTGTTCATCACTTTGTGCTTCTTAGTTCCTTGAATACCATATAAGGATAATCCTCAAAAGTGGATGAATTTGTTTGATTTATGAGTACATTCGATCATGAATAAAAAATGAAATACAAACGATGGTACTAATATAAGACATCTTCAGTATTGAGTTATCTCTAAACACCATTGATTGAGCAGGCTACTGACGACACCTTCGCCATTGACTATCATTAGTCAGACTGCTGGACATCATAACGATCTTAAAAATAAGCCTTATTACATAGTACAAATCTGCTGTGACGAAGCCTAAACGGCATAACAAACATACACAGTAATGGATATACAAAAACCACAAGGAATAAACATACATATAAACAAAACTACTACAAGTTAATTATTTATATACATGACATAGATCTAGAAAGTTGAGCGAAAAAGAAGCCGATCCGTCACATGCATGTGATCATAGAGGAAGGAAGCGGGAATGGTGATGACAATCGACCACATGCATGCACTCGATTGGATGATTGAAGGCGGCAGTGGTGGTTGTCGATGGGAGAAGGAAGATGACTCTTCGAGATAGAAGGATCCATCATTCCGTGAAGGAGAGGATCCACTCCTCCACCCTCGAGTGGATTGACGTTTAGATTGATGTATTACTTTTTCACCCACCGTTAACTATCGATGTATTAATTTAGATTGACGTTTCATTAAACTCAAACTCACTGTACAAGAAGTCCATTGTCACTGCTTGTGTCACAGTTTTCTCTCTTACGTACTGTTGCATAGTGATCGGGAAGTCGGAAGAGTGTTTCTTTGGAAATCTAAAGTTTTCATTAAAATCTTCATATATTTGTTTAGGGGTTGACGTTTCGCCTATGACTGAAAAAAGTTTTAGGTATACTCTCAAGTTTTAAATTATACTCTCTACTTCTCATCCTTTTTATTTTATTTCATTTTTATTTAAGTTCGAAGAGGACATGCAAATTTTTGTAAGACGGAAGGACATGATCTCCACCGTTGATTTTCATCAATCCAACGGTTGACATAAAAAATAAGATTTTAACTACTAATGATTTTTTAAATAAAATCACAATAAGAATGGGTTCATGTGCTGGGTTCGGACCTTTAGTTATTTACCAAGCCCGGTTCAATCCAGCCGGATTAATAATGATAGGTCGCGAAAATTAGGGTCGAACTTCAGGTTAGGTTAATGATTACTTAGAGACTCAGATAATAGAGTATACCATGATTCTCTTTTAAATCAAATGAAACTATCAGATTGAGATAGAGCTAAGAGTTATTGAAAGAACGGAGGGAGTTAAGTGTTTACACTTCTCCGAACATGATAATGATTTCCGATGGTTTTGGGTTATAGTTAGAAAATGTAATTTAGAGTAAGCATTCAAAGAGCAGCTGCTGGATTTTCTACCTAAAATCCCATTCACTATAGATTTCTTGAAAAATGATCGTTACGATCCCCACACATCATACATGTTAACATATACAGGGCTTGATATGTTATTAGTGAAATGTTATGGGACTTAATTGTAATAGTTTGTGTATAAAAGAGTAGATAAGCTTCACATAATGAAATAAGAAAGTAAAACGATTGAATCTCAATGCATTGTTTCAGCTTCTCCAAACTCTCCGGCTTTCTTGCCGTAATCCTTTCATCTAGTTCTCAGTAATCCATTTCATTTCTTCATGGTATCAGAGCAGGTCTTTGAGATCAAGCCACTGTTATTAAAGTTTCATTGAGTTCACTGAGAGTTTTTCCTTTTATTTTTACATCCATGGCCGAGAATCAACCTACACGGATTACCAACACAAATGCGACAGATGATCCATACTTTGTTAGTAGTACCGAGATCACTGGAGCATCTATTGTGAGTGAAGTTTTGACAGGAAGGCAAAATTTTATCTCATGGAAAAAATCCATGGAAATTGCTCTTTCCGCTCGTTCTAAACTTAGTTTTATTCGAGGTGAATGTCCTCGTCCGTCAGAACCTGTGATGCTTGCGAAATGGCAGCGATGCAATGATATTGTCATGTCTTGGCTTATCAATTCCGTTGATAAGAAAATTGTGAGTCAAGTTCTCCACGCTAATGATGTTGTATCGGCTTGGAAGAATCTGCATACAAGATATGCGGGCACTAATGTTTCAAGGAAATTTGCATTAAGAAAAGAAATTTGTACTATGAAACAAGGTGAACAAGACGTAGCAAGCTACTTTGAAAAGTTGTCAAGACACTGGCAAGAACTGGATTCTATTCGTAGGAAAAGGGCCATGGTTACTATCGACACTTGTGAAGGTTGTAAGGAGAATGCTAGGGAAAGAGAAGAAGATCGAGTGATTGAATTCTTAATGGGCTTGAATGAAAGTCATTTTCAGATTCGAACGCACATCCTTGCCTTGAAAGAACTTCCTGATATTGATACGGCTTATGATATGGTAACTCAAGATGAAAGTCATATGGATGTTACACGACTAGTAGTTCCCGAAGCATCTGCCTTATATGTTCACGGTAGGAACAATCAAGGTAAAAATAAGCCGAAATTATATTGTAGTCATTGCCAAATGACTAACCACACTAAGGAGTTTTGTTATCAGTTAATTGGTTATCCTAAAGGTCATAAGTTCTACAACAACCGACAAAGGAATCGCACTTCTGGAAAGCAAAAGGTGACTGATAAAGGAATGGCACACAATGTTACTAGCAGCCCAAATGTTTTCACTCTCAAAGAGCAGAAAGACACAAGTGCAAAAGAACATGATAGCCCTCAGTTGACTACCGAGCAAATTACTCAACTTCTATCTTTACTGAAATCATCTGGAAGTGATATTGGCAACATTTCACATATGGCAGGTATATGCACTCTCTCTGCACAATTAAGTAATTCAGTTCATTGGATTATAGATAGTGGAGCTACCGATCACTTCACTTACGATATTAACTTGTTGATTAATATGCATAAGCTAGCAAAGCCGTGCTCCATTACCCTGCCTAATGGTTCAACTTCTATTGTTTCTTATGCCGGTAATTATTTGCTAAGCGAAGGATTCTTATTGCATGATGTGCTCTTGGTCCCAAATATAATTTAATATCAGTTAGCAAATTGGTATCAAACTGCAAATGTTCAGTTATCTTCTCTGAAAATTATTGTATTATTCAGGACCATGTCCGCAAGAGCAACTTGAAGATTGGTGAGCTTATGCAAGGGTTGTATCAAATACAGAATTTCAAGCCAATAAAGAGTTCTATTTGTGCTGCTGTCAAAGCACAGTTATCTAGTGAAGTGTGGCATAAGCGACTCGGCCATCCATCAAGTGAAAAATTGAGTACAATTATTAAAACATCTTTATCTGAACTTGGTATTCGGAGTGACAAGTATCATTGTAATATTTGTCCTATTGCTAAGCAAACTAGGCTTAGTTTTTCTTTAAGTCATCATAAAACTACCGGTTTATTTCAAGTCATTCATGGAGATGTTTGGGGACCATTTCATACATCAACTATGATGGAAGCAAGATATTTTCTCACTTTAGTTGATGATTTCAGCAGATGCACATGGACTTATCTGTTTGCACAGAAAACTGAAGTATCATCCTTGATTACTGCTTTTTTTTGAAATGGTTTTTACTCAATTCAATGCATCTATCCAAATCTTTAGAACTGATAATGGTGGGGAGTTTGTGAATTTTGCATTGAAAAAGTATTTGAGCAGTAAAGGTTGTATTCATCAAACGTCATGTGTTTATACTCCAAAGCAAAACGGAGTCGCCAAACGAAAACATAGACATCTTTTAGACGTTGCAAGATCACTCAGGTTGCAAGCAAATCTACCTAAAATATTTTGGGGAGATTGTATATTAACTGCCACTTATCTAATTAATCGCACACCAAGTTCGGTTCTTCAAAATAGATCACCACTGGAAATAATTCTTGGCCATCCGCCAAGTCTCCATCACCTAAGAGTATTCGGGTGCTTGTGTTATGTAAGTACTCTTGCTCACTTAAGAGATAAGTTTGATCCGAAAGCTACTCCATGTATCTTCCTTGGATATCCATATGGAAAGAAGGGTTATAAAATATATTGTTTACACACGAATAGAATTTTCATTAGCCGAGATGTGGCGTTTTTTGAAGATATATTTCCGTATGACAACAAAGCTCAGGAGGCAACAAACAAAGTTCCGATTCCACTGCTGCCTAGTACTTTCAATATTGATAAAGATTTTAATGATGCAAGTGCAACTACTACTGAGCTTCAAGTTAATGTTGACACTACTCCAGCTAATGATGATCGGGTTGGTGATGCTTCTTCAGAGCCGACAGTTCAGAATGATACAACCATTGAACCAACACGTAAATCTACTAGAGTTCATAAGGCTCCAGCATGGCAATCCCAGTATGTATGCAACAATACAATGCGCACCTCTCCTCATTCTATGAACAAGTTTATGGGATATAACAAATGTGCACGTAATCATGCAGCTTTTGCTTTAGCAGTGACTCAAATTAAAGAACCCACTTCATATACACATGCTAAAAATGATCAGAATTGGTGTGCTGCTATGAGTTCTGAAATCCAAGCCTTGGAAGCCAATGGGACTTGGGTTATAACAAATTTGCCTTAAAACAAGTCACCTGTAGATTGCAAATGGATCTATAAAGTAAAATTAAAATCAGATGGAAGTATTGAACGATACAAAGCTCGTCTTGTTGCTAAAGGATTCACACAAATTGAAGGTGTTGATTTTCATGAAACATTTGCTCCGGTGGCAAAGATGACTACTGTCCGTTGTTTGTTATCTGTAGCTGCTGCTCGCAACTGGCCGCTCTATCAATTGGACGTTAATAATGCTTTTTACATGGCACTCTTAATGAAGAGGTGTATATGCGTCTCCCTCCTGGTTTTTATCATGATGAAAAAAACAAGGAAAAGTGTGTCGCCTCCTCAAAAGTATATACGGCTTGAAACAAGCTTCAAGACAATGGTTGCTAAGTTTCATGATGCCCTCTTGGAAGTTGGTTTTCAACAAAGTCAAAATGACTATTCTCTATTTTTCTTCCGCCGTGATACTACGTTCGTGCTCCTTTTAATATACGTTGATGATATTATTATTACTGGGAATTCCATGGTTGTTATTGATGAGATCAAAACCTACATTCATTCTAAATTTCGGATCAAAGATCTCGGTAATTTAAAATACTTTTTGGGGCTCGAAGTGGCCCGAAACTCTACTGGAATTTTCCTTCACCAACGTAAGTATGCATTAGACTTACTTATGGACCAGGGACTCCTTGATTGTAAGCCAATCAAAACGCCTTTAGATTCCAAACATCGATTGGGAACTTCAAGTGCCAAAGCTCTACCTGATCCTTTAGTTTATCAAAGATTAATTGGTCGTCTCATCTATTTAACAATCACACGTCCTGATCTAGCTCATCCAGTACATATCTTAAGTCAATATATGCATCAACCAACCACTGATCATATGCAAGCTGCAACTCGTGTTCTTCGCTACATTAAGAATGCCCCGGCTCAAGGGTTGTTCTTTTCTGCCAAATCTGATTTTAAACTTACTGCATTTTGTGATGCGGATTGGGCAGCTTGTCCATCAACACGACGATCAATCACTGGATTTTGTATTCTTCTTGGTCCATCCCTGATTACATGGAAAACTAAGAAGCAGCCCGTTGTTTCCCGCTCTTCGGCGGAATCCGAATATCGTTCCATGGCCTGTACTAGTAGTGAAATAGTATGGTTGGTTCGGCTTCTTCGAGACATGTCCATAGAGGTTCCAAGTCCAGTTTCTTTATTTTGTGATAACATGGCAGCTTTACACATAGCTCGAAATCCTGTTTTTCACGAATGGACAAAACATATTGAAATAGATTGTCATTTCATCCGGCACTACGTTACTAGTGGTCTTCTTAATCCGGCTTATGTTGCTACATTGGATCAACCAGCAGACTTGTTCACCAAACCTCTTCCTGTCGAACATTTACATCGACTACTTAGCAAGCTGGGAGTGTCCAACTTTCTCCACTCGCCAGCTTGAGGGGGACTATTAACATATACAAGGCTTAATATGTTATTAGTGAAATGCTATGGGACTTAATTGTAATAGGTTTGTGTATAAAAGAGTAGATAAGCTTCACATAATGAAATAAGAAAGTAAAACGATTGAATCTCAATGCATTGTTTCAGCTTCTCCAAACTCTCCGGCTTTCTTGCCGTAATCCTTTCATCTAGTTCTCAGTAATCCATTTCATTTCTTCAATACAATATCTGCGACTTTATTTGGACTGTTGAATCAAATTGATCCAACGGTCCACAATGTGCACTTTTTAATATTTTGTCGTTTTAGTACATAATTTTTCCTTTAAGCGATGTACACAGATGCATATTAAATTGTTCATATAGTTAAATGAAAAATGCAAATAGTTGAAATCGGAAAATGCATGTATGAACTGACCCTAGATTCTTCATTTCAATTTAATTCAGTTTAGTAAAACACACTTCGCTTTTTTAGATACAGAAAAGTGAAGGATAACATGTATCATGCATGATTCACGAGTCCCTTATGTAAATATCTAAGAACTCTATTTTGACACGAAATCCTCAGTCCCTTGATATTTTCAGTGTCTGGTTTTCTGTTGCAAAAAGGGGAAAACACTAACATGACTGACTAAAAATAGAAGTGTCTAAAACAAAATCACAGGTGGTTTTAATGTTACACCTGACGAGTAGACACATGATCAGATGCATGATGGACGGCAGTACATACTTTTTATCCACTTCGACGAGACTGAAAATATCTTGAGAGTCAATACACATACAGTCTCTCGAATAAAGTGGAGATTCACGCACAAGTAATCTATGAATCTTCCAGATGATCAATGATTACGTAGAGGCAAGGTTGTCAGAATCGAGTTTCTACCTTGACTCGTTTTGCTTAGGTAGAATCGAAACGTAGTTTTAAATCGTAGAAACGTAATTTTTACAAAATATTAAATTATTATTATTATTTATATATATTTTACGTTTAAATATTTTATCAATTATAAATATATTAATATGAAAGTTAGAAATATATTTATATAAATGTATGAGATAAATATTATTCGAGAACACAAATGTACGTTAAAAGTGTGTATTATATGATATAATAGTCATATTATATCATATGTGGATACGTAAACTCGGTAGTTTCTATAAGTTTTTACAGTTTTTACGTAGTTTTAACTCGTGTAGAATCGTTTGACTTTAAGTTTCTACCAAAAAGAGTTTCTACCTAAGTTTTAACTCGAAACGCATATGTGTATACGTAGAATCGGTAGAAACGTAGTTTTAAAACTAGTTTTTGACAACCTTGCGTAGAGGTTCAAAAAAGGCAAGGAGGCCTGTGAAACTATTAAATGCTGGTAAGGACTGATGAGTACTTTTATTCAGCTCAGTGAATCAGTCCGTGACTAGTTTTCGATTTGTTGAACATTTTCTTCCCATTTGCCAACAGGTCTAGCCTCTTCTACCACCTGCTTCAGCACATCTATATAAGTTCTCCATAATGCATACATTTGATCAGCATTTGGGAATTAAGATATAACTGAAGTTGGAAGAGAAGAAGAACAAGATGCCGTCGATCGAAGCATTGGCAATGGCTGGAGCAGATTGCAATGAATGTGAGATTCATCTGGAAGATGTGGAGAAACGACACACGATTTATAAGACACGACCTCTGTATCTTCTTGCTGAAGATAGTACGAGTAAGGGCGGTGGCCATCAGTCGGGTACGAAGAAAGAAGTAGGAGGTGTGATCAGAAAACTGGGGTTGAGAAGAGTTGCCGCACCTAAGGATTCGAAGATTAATGAAATGAAGTGCATGCAAGAACAAGAAGGTTTGGACAATGAGAGTAAATATCTCTGATGTAGTTTGTGTGAATTAGGACTCTAACTGCATTATGTAAAAAGGCTTCACCAGTTTGCATTACTGGTAAATAAATATAACAAGTCGAATAAGAAAATGTAAGCAATGTTACACAAACAATTTATTATCTGCAGCAAGGGTTGATGAATGTTGAGTTCAGAGAAGTGATTATTCAAGAACAGAAAGAGTACTTCAACAAACAGGTTTTTTATGTATCCCAGACAAAGTACTACTGGTGATTGCTACAGCATTCAAAAACTTCTAGTAAAACCTTGGGAGTATTGACATCCCCTATACAAATATTGTTAATATTGTTGCTTCAAACGTAATGCTAAAATGTCTTCTATAGTTTCTTAAAGTTGTAATTTAGTAATACGAATGTCAAAAGGAATTCTGATTTTCAGCCTATATATATAGAGACTAGAATTCTGATTCCTGAAGTCATTCACCCGAGATAAAACTCAAAACTTATACATTCTTGGGGTTGGGAGGCTCATTTGTACGTGTGACTGTACAATTGTGCTAGGTCGGGCAGAGCAATGTTGGGTAAATTATCGATTTATCGAATTTATTTACCAAAATTATTTACCGTTTTATTAAAATTTCGATAAAACGCTAAATTTATCAACGGTAAACGCTAAATTTAACAATGACACACATTTCCTGATTCAACTCTAATCCAGACAAAGAACGATCTTTATATCATTCACAATTTTTACACCTGATCTATTCCCAAAATGGGGGAGATTGTAATTCCAGGAGTATGTCATGTTTTGGCAAAGTGACAATCACAAATAGAACCTGAAATGACAAAGTGGCAGTCACAGATGGAAACTGAAAAGGTTGCTATGACAAGGGGCAGAGCAGCACAACTAGGACAGAAAATAAAGCATAAACAAAGTTTCATAATATCAATATTAGAAATCCAAACGAAATATGTAATACTACCTAGAGAAATATGTGATTTCTTTATTCACACTTATACATAGATAGAGATAGGCCTCAACATTTAGTCTTAAGGTTCGAAAGCCCTAAGGCCGGCCCTAAGACTGTTCGGTTAGAAGCTCGATTCTACCTTAAGGTCGGGCTTAAAAAGACCGACTCTAAAGGCCAATAACCGAACACGGGCTCTAGTGTCAAAGCTCAGCCCTGCCCATGAGCCCTAATGTATTTCAGTTTATTTAAATGAAATACTTAGTATAAGCTTAAATTTATTTAAATGTGTAGTTTTATATTTTATAAAATAATATAAGTATTAGATATGTTAAATCGAATTAGGTTCTAGAGAGACATGTAAATTTTGTGAAACATAAAAACGTAATCTTAGCCGTTGATTTGAATAATTCGACGGTAGAGATTAAAGTTGGTTTTTAATTATTTTGGCGGTTGGATTTGCAAAAAAACACGGGCGGTTGGTGATTGACAGTTACCAATATCAACCGTTGGATTGATAAAAATCAACGGTTGAAATGATGTCCTTCCGTCTTACTAAAATATATATGTCCTCCTAAAACCTTTCACTGTTAAATCAACCGTTAAACATTAGATTATTCATGTTATAAATCGTAAATTTAAAAGAATAAGTATGTTAGTAAAAGAGAATTAGTGAGGTTTTAGGGTTGTCTTAAGATCGACCCGATCCTGCCCTTAAAAATATACGGCCTAGGACTTCAAAAGGTCTCAATAAATCAGACAAAGCTCAGCCCTACCCGACCCTAATAACAGTAAAAGGTACATAAAAATAGGTTCGGCCCGATCTTAAGCCTCATATATAAGGCTCGGACCGGCCCTACTCAGCCCAATGTTGAGACCTAGATAGAGATAGCTTAAAAAACCTAGTAGTCCTAGAATTTGAGGGTCTTTGCAGTGAATTTTGAATACAAAGAATTGCAAAACTCCGGCGGGCCACCACGCGACCGGCAAGAACTATCATATAATTAGGACATTAAATAACTTCACCTACTTTGCAAATGCAAATGCAAATGCAAATGCAAATGCAAATGCAAATGCAAATGCAAATGCAAATGCAAATGCAAATGCAAATGCAAATGCAAATGCAAATGCAATGATGAATCCCGGTACCATAAAAACTACTACTCTGTTTGGTTGCAGCAAAATTACATGGAAAGAAAATGTAATAAAAAGTTGAAGGGAAAGAAATTTTAATAAAAAAGTGAAGGTGTGTTTGGTTGCTCATGGAAAATATTGTGAAAAATAAAATATAAAATAAATATTATGTTGAATATATAAAATTTATGTAAAACTAATTATTGAACATCAGTTAAATTTTAAAAGCATCATTCAAGATAATGGCTAAAAAAATCAGCATTAATAAAAAGTAAAAAGGAAAAGAATCGAAGCTTGAGATCAACAATGAAAGTGTATGAAAAAAGGAATTTCATTTTCCATTGATTTTAGAAGGGAAAATAATCATGAAAAATGGGTTAGATTTTTTTTATATTTTCGTTGTGATTTTTTTTCCAACCTTTGTTCCTGCAACCAAACATGAAAAACTCAACTTTTTTCCACATAACTTTCTTTTCACTTGATTTTCCCTGCAACCAAACAGGGGTACAGGTAAGTTGTGAATGTGCATCCAGATCATCAACTAATTACTTGCGAAAGCCATTTCGGAAATCAATATTTCCATCAATAATGCCCAACTCTCCCTGCTCGTACCCTGTGAAAATCCTTTTCATTACTGAAACTTAAGATAAAAATATGTCAACTTTTCTTCCATTAAAACTGTACGTAATCCCATTGAGCTTACCAAAAATTCCAAACTTGAATCAACTTGATTGGTTTCAATGGCAACTTGCATCAACTTTGCATCTCTTTTAGACAGGTTTCACAGAACCTCATTCTCCAAGGCCGGGCTTCAATCCAAAACAGTCGATCTGGGGGACGGCACAGTGATCTGTTCATGGGTTCCCAGAAAACCCAAACCCCATAAGCCAAATGTGGTCATAATTCCTGGATTTGGAGCAAATGTAATGTGGCAGTTGCATGTAATTATAGACAAGTTTGTAGCCATGTTTAATGTGTATGCTCCTGATTTGATCTTCTTTGGGGGATCATACACTACCTCTGATGACAGGACTGAGAAGTTTCAAGCCATGTGTTTGATGCGTGCTTTGAGGAGCTGGGGAGTGTGTAGATTTCATGTTGTGGGACTGAGCTATGGAGGCTTTGTTGCGTATAGTATGGCAGCTCAGTTTAAGGAGGAAGTTGAGAAAGTTGTGTTGATGGGTACTGGTGTGTGTTGGGAGGAGAAGGATATGGAAGATATTGGGATGTTTGGGATAAAGGATTTGGATGAATTTGCAAGCTTTTTGATGCCTCAGACATCTAAAGAGTTTAAGAAGATGGTGAAGGCTACACATTACAATCCCCCTAGACTCCCAACATTTTTTATTAATGACTTCATTGATGTAAGCCTGACAGCATTTTATAATGTATTTTTGTAGTTTTTTATTTGCATGAAATTATTGTCAGTGTTTCAAGCCAAAACATTGGGACTTTCAGGTGATGTGCAAAGATAATCTTCAAAAAAGAAAGGAACTGATCATCGAGATGCTCAAGGGCAGGAAGATGTCTGACCTACCCAAAATACACCAGGTTGTTAGTACCACAACTTAGCTATATGATTGCAGCTAGCTACATCCCTGATTCTTACACACACTTACCTAAAGATGATCTATTGTTCCAGCCAACCCAAATCATCTGGGGAGAATATGACCACATGTTTCCGCTTGAAGTGGCTCACAGATTAGTGAGGTGCACCCCAAGCTTCTCTGCTCAGTTGTCATATTCTGATTTAATTTGTGTACCCAACTAGTACAACCTCATTTTGCAACTTCTAAAATTTACCCTAAACCTAATTCAGGCAAACACTGCAAGTTGTCCATGAAGAAAATTTGTTATATACAAACTGATTTTACATGACAGGTATTTGGATGACAAACCGCAACTGGTGATCATTATGAAAGTTGGTCATGCAGCGAATGCAGAGAAGCCTAAACTGATATTCAAGCACATCAAGGCATTTCTAGTTGATTAGGTATCTCAACCTAAACATGAAACTTTGGATGAAGGAAACAAAGCATAAGCAGATGATGATTAGAGTGAAGGGTTCGGCATTGAATGTGTACAGCATGTATAAATGTAACGTGACATGAGCACATGCAGAAGGTAACAGACACCAAATTAATGTACCAGAGTCTTAATGATAATTCAATGTATGTCTCTTTCATTATGGCTAGTAATGATGCACAATAAATCTTGTGCAAATAATATTCAAATATTAATTACTTAACTTATATTTAATTGAACTTTATTTAACAAAAAGAGGGGTAAATTGGAAATTAAAAGTGACTTCAGTATGTAACGTCAAATTAAGGGTCTTGCATTTTAAATAGAGAGAGATAAATAAGATATCCATACAGAATACACAACATTTTATACTTGGTTAATTACAAAAAAAAACTAGGAAATAGGGGTTCTAGAGGGTACATTGTGAAATTCTACCGCTTTAGATAGATTAATCTTAATGCACCGATTAATCTGTCACAAATTACTTACAGTTTGTAACAAATTATGCTTAAACATTTAACAGTTTGTTAAACGCAGTCACCCATAAACATTTTGTTAACACACTTCATGACAACTGGCTGTAATATGGGGAACTTCTCCCGGTTTCAACAAGTATAAGTTTCTAGCTGTCAAACATCCTCACCACATTCCTCTCCTCCATTGAAATTTGTTGGTGAAGAAAAAACAAAATGTGCAACATTTGTTTTTGTAATGGCTGTAACGCAAAATAAATTACAAAGTTTTTATATCGTATTGATTTCAAAAAGTTTCGTGTACAATCTCTATTTCTTTTCTGATTCTACTACGTGGCGGATGAACGCGTATGTCACGTTGACTTGAGTGACACGCGTACGTTTCTTGTTTGCCGCGTTGACGAGGGTCGCGTTGACTTGATCTCGTTTTGGCGTTGAAGGTTTCTTTACGTAGCTTTGGCAGGCGGTGCGTTGTATGCATTTGTTGACTGCGTAAGCTGATATGCTTTGGGTAGTTTTGGCAGGCAGTACGTTTTGAGTACTTGTTGACTGCGCGTGCCGAGATGCTTTCTTTTAGCAGGCGGTGCGTTGCGGACACTTGCTGACAGCGTAAGCTTTCTTGTTTGTTGCGTTAGCGAGGGTCGCGTTGACTTGATCTCGCTTCTGCGTTGAAGATTCTCCGAGGCTTGTACGTTTTCTGCACTCACCTTTTGCGTGGAGATAGAGTTTCCTCAGAGAGCTCTCCTCTTCAATTTTTCTGGTTCCTTTCAAATGAATGTGAAGCTTTCTATTTATAAGGAAAAGTTCATGTTGGACTGGGCTTGGTTTGTGGGCTTGATTTGTGGCACAGTGTCCCAACAGCCCATTTACTTTACTGAGCTGACCCAAAATAATTAAATTGAATTAAAATTTAATATTTATTCAAAATAATTATTTCTTTTCTTTTTTCAGCACTCTCATAAATTTTAAGTGCCTACAAATTGCCCCCTCAGGATTATGTCACGTGCAATATTTGAGTGTTGTTTAGTGGCGTGGTGTTGACTCCATTTGTTGTTGCGTATTTATGAATGTTGTTTGACGCAGCGACTTGATCTTCAAATGCTAATTGGATTAGCCTTTGTAGTGAGGAATTATCTAACCTCAATTTTGATAACTATCTTGATGCCTCGTGATTTCTTTCCTAATCACTTTTGATAGTGTTGATTGTTGTGATAATGATGCATGGTTCAGACTTCAGTATAAATAATGAGGCTCGTGTCTCGTTTCATGCATAGTCTTCTTTGTTCTGCACTGCTGTCTTTATTTTCTGCTGACTTTTGCTTGTTTTAATGGTGACTTCAACTTGTCCCACCTTTGCTTTGTAGAAATTGAGTTGTTCTATGACTGTTGAATTTTTGATTTGGCAGAAACAAAGTCGACAGCTACTGATAGAGATTACGCAATTGCTTTTGGCTTTGAAGAGTGACTTTTGTTGCGTTTTTCTTAATTGGCAGCATCGGACATGCATGGATCCTCAAAGTATTTTCGGTGGAGTTTGTGATGTCTCAAGTTTGATATTGATTCTCTTGTTTCTCTTTTAATTCACTGCTGCATCATTATTTTGTGAACTTGCGGAAACAAGTTGTATACTCCCTCGGATTTGCTGTTGATCATTGTTGGACGTTGATTTTGCTGTGATTGATTGTTTTGCTTTGTATGTGAACAAGCTTTTCTAGTGTCTTATTGTTTGTGGAGCTCTGGCTGGACAGTGGCCTTACCTGGTGTCGCTATACTAGGTTTATGATTTTGCAACCTTCCTTTAATAATCTTAATCTTCACCGTTGTTTTCAACTTTTGTATGGACTTTCACCTACAGCAAGTTATCTCATGTCCTTGTTGGAGATGTTTTCTGTTGTCTTGTTTTCATCAGAGTTTTTCATTCAAAAGTTGTTCTCGGCATTGCTTGTCACCGCTGCAGATCATGACATGGCTTCTGCTTGTGTTGAAGTAGTTACTAACCGGCCCGTCAATTGAAGTTGATTCCACAGTGGCTATTATTTGTTAGAATAAGGAAATAATGTAGGGTACATGTTGGACTTAAGGAAACATGAAGGACCAAGCTTGGGCAGTAAGTTTCTAAAGATATTCAAGGTTTCCTAAAGATATTCAAGGTTTCCTAAAGAAACCAAATCTTGATTATCTACTTACCTAAACCAACCTTAGCTAGGCCAACATGGTTTCCTAAGACTTGTATAAATACTCTACTTGTGTACTCTTGTTATTTAGTACAATCAATACTCTTTTCTCAACTTTTCTTTGTTTACTTCCTTACTTGTCATTCTTCCACACTCTACAAACTCAATATACTCTGAATTCTTTCATGGTATCAGGAGCAAGATCCTAAACAACTTCCGCACATAAAAAAAATCAAATTTTTTTTCCACAAACTCTCGTCATGGATACTCGAGTTGTGGCAATACCAGTGGTCCTTAAGGGGCCTAATTATGTTCTATGGTCTAGAATGGCCAGAGTTACCTTGGGGAGTAAGGGGTTATGTTCTCATCTTGAGGGTGATAAGGCCCCCACAATTACTACCAAGGGAGATGATGGGAAACCTGTCACAAGATGTGATGAAGAGAAGTGGCTACAAGAGGACTTATTGGTGATGACCATACTACAAGCCTCTTTGGATGTGTCAATCCTTGAAGCCTACTCTTTTTGTGTGAATGCCAAAGCCCTGTGGGAGACACTTGAGAAGGTTTATGGCAACACAAGTAATCTGAGCCGTGTGTTTGAGGTCAAGAGGGCACTCAACACCCTAAGCCAAGATGATATGGAGTTCACAAAGCACTTTGGGAGGTTCAACACACTATGGGCAGAATTGGAGACATTGAGACCTCAAACTATTGATCCTGCAATCCTCAACAAAAGAAGGGAAGAAGATAAGGTGTTTGGGTTGCTGCAAACCCTAGATCACTCATACAAAGATCTTGTCAAACACATTCTAAGGGCAGACAAGCTCCCCTCCCTGGAAGAAGTGTGTGCACAAATTCAGAAGGAGCAAGGCTACTTATCTTTTTGAAGGGAAGAAGGAGTTAATGTGGCTCATAGAGTTGTGGATGAAAAGGCTAACCAGGTGGTTAACAAAGTTGATGAGAGGAAGAGTTTGATGTGTGATCACTGCAAAAAAGAGGCCATTTAAAAGACAAGTGTTGGATTCTACACCCTCACTTGAAACCTGCCAAATTCAAGCAACCACAAGCCAATAAAGCTAATGAGGACTCAACCGGACCTAAGGAGGATCAATACTTGAAGAAATCAGACCTAGATGCTCTCCTCCATGCCTTTAAGGAGAGCATGGGTAAGTCCAATGGTATGTCTCTCTTTGCTTCTAATAAATCTGATTACTGTATAGTCGACTCTGGTGCTTCACATCATATGATTTCGAACTCCAAACTAATCAAAAACATTCAACCAACAAAAGGACATGTAGAAATTGCTAATGGTGACCGTGTGCCTATTAAAGGATTAGGTATTGTTAGATTGTTTAATAAGGACTCTAAAGCTTACTTCATGCCTGATTTTACATCTAACCTCTTATCTGTCAAAAGAATTGCTACTGATCTTAATTGTTGGGTGATGTTTGGTCCTAATGAGCTTCGATTTCAGGATATTAAGACCGGTGCTCTCTAGGTGAAGGTGTTTCCAAAGAAGGCCTCTATTTCCTTGACAACTTAGCTAGTTCCTATATTTCTTTGCATGATGAATCTTTTACTTTCAATTCAGAAGTATCTAATGCGAATAATGAAATTTGGCATGCTAGATTGGGGCATCCTCATCCGAGGGCATTAAACTTGTTGTTTCCTGATATTAAACTTAAACATGATGAATGTGAAGCATGTATATTAGGTAAACATCACAAATCAGTATTTCCAACTTCTAAAACATCATATGAAAACTGTTTTGACCTAGTACACTCGGATGTATGGACTGCCCCTTGCATATCTAGGGATAACCATAAGTACTTTGTTACATTCATAGATGAAAAGTCGAAATATACTTGGTTAACCTATTACCTTCTAAGGATAGAGTACTAGATGCCTTCATTAATTTTCAGAATTATGTTACTAACCACTTCAATGCGAAGATCAAAACATTTAGAACAGATAATGGAGGAGAATACATGAGCAACCATTCAAGCAACACCTAGCCAAGAATGGGATTGATCACCAAACGAGCTGCCCTTATACACCTCAACAGAATGGAGTGGCTGAAAGAAAGAATAGACATCTTATGGAGGTGGCACGTCCATGATGTTTCACACTAATATGCCTAAGAGGTTTTGGGGGGATGCTGTTATGACAGCTTGCTACTTGATCACAGAATTCCCACCAAAGTCCTCGATGACATATCTCCATATGAGGTACTAAACAAAACCAAACCTTCCATTAATCATTAAAGGTTTTTGGGTGCCTTTGTTTTGTGTTAGTTCCAGGTGACTTCGAACTAAGCTGGATGAGAAAAGTACAAGGGCTGTGTTCATTGGATATTCTGCCACCCAAAAAGGATACAAGTGCTATGATCCTGTTTCAAGAAAGGTCTTGGTATCCAGGGATGTGAAGTTCATGGAATCCAAAGCTTACTTTGACAAGGCAGGATGGGAGGAAGTGAAAGATATCTCAAACTCTCCATCAGACAAAGTTGCAGCTTGAGAAGGATCATTGACAACTTCATCACCACACCTTCGGTCCCTAGCACATCTCCTTGTGTTCCCCATCCTGATCATGAGGGGGGAATACAGGATGATGCACATGATGAATCTGATGAAGATTCAACCACAACTCCTCAAGAAGTTGACTCATCAAGTCATGATCAGGAAGAGAACCAGGAGAGTTCAGATTCTGTGAATGAAGAAGATGAAGATCAAACTCAGAATGATCAAGAAGAGAAATGAAGAAGAAGCTGATCAAGAACCAGAATCAATTCAAGCTGAGCAAACACAAACTCTAAGAAGAAGCACTAGGCTGAGGAAGTCTCCATCAAAGTGGAAGATATTTTATAATGGTACTGCTGTTGCTTATCCTATTCAGTCTGTTTGTTCTTTGGATGGGTTCCCAAAGGATCACCGAAGCTTCATCAGCAAGTTGGACGAAGGGGAAGTCCCTAAACCTATGAAGAGGCCAAAGACCACAAGGAATGGATGGCTGCAATTCAAGAAGAGACCAAAGCCATGGAGAGGAATGGAACTTGGCATGAATCTGATCTTCCCAAAGGTAAGAAGGCCGTGACCAGCAGATGGGTATTCACCATCAAATACAAGAGTGATGGACAGATTGAGAGGTACAAGCAAGGTTAGTGGCAAGAGGATTCACTCAAACATATGGGGAAGACTACCTTGACACTTTTGCACCTGTGGCCAAGCTCCATTCAGTTCGAGTCATCCTCTCAGTTGCTACAAACCTAGGATGGGATCTATGGCAGATGGATGTCAAGAATGCATTCCTACAAGGTGAGCTTGAAGAAGAAGTCTATATGCATCCTCCACCAGGGCTTGAAAGCATGGTCAAACCAGGTAAGGTTCTAGGCTTAAGAAAGCTATCTATGGTCTAAAGCAATCACCAAGGCATGGTACCACAAGCTGAGCACAACTCTCATCAAAAGAGGATTCACAAATCTCAAGCTGATCATACACTCTTCACCCTCACTACGCCATCAGGTATAGTTGTGATCCTTGTGTATGTTGATGATATCATCATCACAGGAGATGACAAACAAGGTATACTCGAAACTAAAACTTTTCTCAATTCGGTTTTTGATATTAAAGACTTGGGTGAACTAAAGTACTTTCTTGGTATTGAGATGTGCAACTCGAAAGAGGGGTTATTCTTATCACAAAGGAAGTACACACTTGATCTTTTGTGTGAAGCAGGAAAGCTTGGAGTGAAACCAGCAAAGACTCCACTTGAGGAAGGATACAAAGTCATACGTGAGGGGGAGATTGAAGAAAAGCCCTTTGAGGATGAAAAGCTGTACAGAAGGATGGTTGGTAAGTTGATTTATTTAACTATCACAAGACCTGATATATGTTTTTCCGTGAATCAGGTTAGCCAGCATATGCAAACACCAAAGATGCACCATTGGCACATGGTAGAGAGGATTTTGAAGTACCTCAAAGGCACGGCTGGTCAAGGAATCTGGATGGGAAGGAATGGCAACACCGATGTGGTAGGTTATTGTGATGCAGATTGGGCAGGAGATAGGAATGATAGGAAATCAACCACAGGTTATTGCACCTTCATTGGAGGTAATCTCGTGACTTGGAGAAGCAAAAAACAGAAGGTGATCTCTTGTTCAAGCGCTGAGGCAGAGTATAGAGCCATGAGAAAGCTAACAAATGATTGATATGGATTAAAGCTCTCCTCAACGACCTAGGCATCAAGATCAACACACCCATCACTATGCATTGTGACAATCAGGCGGCCATCCATATTGATCCAACTCAGTGTTTCATGAGAGAACAAAGCATATAGAAGTGGACTGCCACAAGGTGAGAGAGGCTGTAGAGCAAGGAGTGATTCAGCTGAGCTACACAAAAAGTGAGCATCAACTAGCAGACATCTTCACAAAGGCTGCTAGCAGCAAGGTGTGTGAGTTCATCCATTCAAGGCTTGGACTCACAAGTGTCATCCCTTAGACATAACCCTGCCGAAGGTTCTTGTACTCTTTTTGTCCTAGGTATGGTTTTATCCCATGTGGTTTTCCATACTTAGGTTTTTAATGAGGCAAGGGCTCTAGGGTCCAAGCTTGTCTAAATCCTTTAGTCAAGCTTGAGGGGGAGTGTTAGAATAAGGAAAAATGTAGGGTACATGTTGGACTTAAGGAAACATGAAGGACCAAGCTTGGGCAGTAAGTTTCTAAAGATATTCAAGGTTTCCTAAAGATATTCAAGGTTTCCTAAAGAAACCAAATCTTGATTATCTACTTACCTAAACCAACCTTAGCTAGGCCAACATGGTTTCCTAAGACTTGTATAAATACCCTACTTGTGTACTCTTGTTATTTAGTACAATCAATACTCTTTTCTCAACTTTTCTTTGTTTACTTCCTTACTTGTCATTCTTCCACACTCTACAAACTCAATATACTCTAAATTCTTTCAGAGACTTGATGCTGGGGGGTTTATGGCGAAGAATGATGACTTGTATGGAGACTCAGGGTAAGAATAAGTCTGAGCCTTTGATGATTTTGGTATGGTAGGGCTTTCTTGAGGAGAAGTCATCGACAACTAGCTCACCAAAATTGTTAAGGCAAAGGCACTGGCCAATGTGGGGAGACACAACAAGATCGAGTGCAGAAGTTTAGAGTGAAGCTTTCACTGAGAGCAGTGGTCATAGCACCATGGATGTCCTTTGTCAGGTTGGTACTTGGTAAATGCTTTATCATTCCGTGCTGATAGTTTGTTTGATTTTCTATAGATGTTAGGTTTGAATATACTCTACTGTTTTTTCCATAGCTAATTTTGATTCTAGACTCATCGAATCACATAATAATAATAGTTTGAACTCATCATCTAAATCACATAATATTTTGGGTTTGGGGCTAGGCTGAGTGATGAGGTCAGAGCGTAGGTGTTGGAGTTGGTGAATCAGTTGGAGGCGTTGAATCCTACTCCTGCGCCTGTTGAGGCTCCGGAGCTTTTTCGTGGGAATTGGGTGTTAATGTAAGTTTTACTATTATTTTAGATTTTGAAATGTTTGCTTTTGCAGTTGAAGTCGATCATGTTGCATTGTGTTTTCATTTGTAGAGTTTCTTTCGGTAAGTGATTTGTAGAAATGCGTTGTTGATGCTTCATGTCGGGTGAAAAACACTAATGTATAGTCTCTAATTTCGAAATATATGTATTGTTTTGTTACCTTTTATTTCACCTCGGCATATATTGTAATGCTGAAAACATGAAGTTCTTCCTCGTCATGAATTTTAATTTTAGCATTCAACTATGGAAGTCCATTACTTAAATGTGTCTTTGAATAAAAATGGTATTCGTAGGCTGTACTGTGTTTGTTTTTTGAAATAATTAAATGATCAAGCTTGAGTGATGAACTTGTAATATGTTACCATGACAAGTCTTTATTTATTCAAATTCAGATAAACAGCATTTTCAGAGCTGCTGCCACTTCTCGCATTAGGGACTCTACCCTTTTTGAAATTGGAAACGACTCGCAAGACATTGATGTCCCTAGCCAGACAATTATAAATGCGGTCACATTTTCAAGCCCGTTTGCTTCTTTATCCTTTAGTGCTTCCGCCTCATTTGAAGCTCGAAGCCCTGCCCGAATACAGGTTAAAACTTACTGAGTATGCAACTATTTAAGTTTGATCACCTCAGGCCTCGTCAATTTTGCATTTACTTTGGTTAGATTCTAGCAGCTTATTTTGTTGTAGTTGCGAATAAGTCCATCCTATGGTTGTATCTTTTATCTAATCTCCTACACAGATAATAGTTGATGGTATACATGACAGTCTTAGATGTTCGCATTCATGGAAATTGGAAGTATAAAACCTGTCCTGCCTAGTTGATTTGATATCTGATATTAGATTGCTGAATATTTGGCTTGCCTGGCTTGTGATGCTTGCGTTTCTAATTGGGCATTTTTCAGAGAAGCTATAATATTTTATTGTCAGTGTGATATATATAAAACTAGGGTCTAGTTGTTTTACTTACCATGACATGATTTACAAATGCAGGTAGAATTCAAGGAAGGGACGTTAAAGCCTCCAGAGATAACTCCAAAAATCAGCCTCCCTGAGAACCTGGACATATTTTGGTCAGAGCATTGACTTATCACCACTTCAGCGGTCTATCAACCCTATCCAAGATGTTGTGTCCACAATTTCACGTGCCATTTCCGGCCAGCCTCCTCTCAAACACCCTATTTCGGGCAACGGATCACAATCTTGGCTCATCACCACTTTCCTCGATGAAGACTTTCGTATCGCAGAGGTGATGGTGGCTTGTTTGTGCTTGCCAGAGAAGGGAGTCCCCTTCTAGATCAGTGACTACAAGTACGGCTCTTTCTCAATATTACGAATATACCAATGAGGGATCACTATCATTCAATCACAGTGTGTTGATATCAACCTCCGCCTGTGTTTAGTTTCTTGTTCTATAATGTGATGGATCAATGTCCAATGTCGCTTGTGCAGGTTACTGCATTTCGTTTCTTCATCAACATAAATGAACCTACTGGACAGTTTATGGTCATAACCTTCATCAATGTGAACTTGTACATGAGGTTAAACTCATTTTCAAGTTTGGGAGTTGATAAATAATTTCATTAATATTATATCATATCCTGTTCAAACGGACATTTATTACTAGATCAGTCAAAGTGAAACAATATTTAATAACTGAATAATGAATATCATATTAGTTTCAGTTGTGCTTCAGGGCTTTATTAAGCCAACTCTTCCTGACATTTACATCACCATGGAGAAACTGATCATCTTTGCCGTGTTGTTGATCATATATGTACTACCCACCACGGCCGTAGGCACGATGCCACCCGCCACAGCTCCATTATATCCAACTCCAGCTCAATGCAAGGAGGTAATCCAAGGGGAGTGCAGCTTGGAGTTGTTGTCTGCTCTGAGATTGAACAGGTCGAATCCAACAGTGGACTGTTGCAGGAAGCTGGTTTTGTCAGGAAAGGAATGTCAGGATTGGGTGAAGGAATTTGTGATAAGTGGGACACTAAGGAAGGGTGAAGAGGAGGCTTGGCTCTAAGTAACAAAATTTTCGTCCGATGCGTTTTGATTTCTGTTTGCTCGTGACTTGGATTTTGACGTCCGGGATTTCCTCTAGCCGATTCCGGCGAAGGAGGCTTTTTCTTTTTCAGCAGAACCTTGAACCAGTTTTCACTTAAACGACCACGTTGTGGTATGTGGGAGATAAGGGTCAGGTGGAGTCTAGGAAGTGTTTCTATTGTGGGATGGTTGGTCATATTAAAAAGAACCGTTATAGTTGGCAGAACAAAAAAAAGAATTCTCAACCACAGAGAATAATCTTGCAGCTGCTGTAGGAAACACTGCTGATGAACCTGGAGTCTTAAATGTCACAGACAATCCCACCTGTGAACAATGGGTGCTTGATTCAGGGTGCTCATTTCACATGAGCCCCAACAAGCACTAGTTTAAAGACTTTACCAGTGTCAATAATGAAAGAGTTTATATGGGCAATAATAATGTGTGTACTGTAACTGGAATAGGATCTGTTGACCTTAAGTTGTCTAATGGAAAGTTGCTTACACTGACTAAGGTTAGATGCATTCCTGATTTAAAAAGGAATTTGATTTCTTTGGGTGCATTGGATGATCTTGACTGCTCATATAATGTTCATAATGGTTTAATGAAAGTCTTCAGGGGTGATAAACTTGTGCTTACTGCTAGTAAGAGATCTGGTTTGTATTTTCTGGATGGTGCTTGTAAATCCCTATCTGATACTAATGATGTTGGCTTGATTGTGTCTGTTTCTCCTGCCACTAAATGGCACCTAAGGCTAGGTCATGTTAGCCAGAAAGGCTTAAATATTCTTGTTAAGAATGGAATGTTTGGTAAGGACAGAATTGAAAGCCTTGATTTCGGTGAAGTGTGCACCCTAGCCAAACAACATAGGTTGAGGTTCAAAGTAGGGACACGTAGCACAAAATTCATTATGGAATACATACATGCTGACCTATGGGGACCTAAGAGTCAAGAAACCTTTGGGGGAATAAGTACTTCCTAAGTTTAGTAGATGACTATCCTAGAAGGGTCTGGACCTATTTGTTGAAAGCTAAGGATGAAGCCTTTGTTAAATTTAAAGAATGGTTGGTTTTAGAACAAAATCAAACTGATAGAAAGGTTAAGGTGCTTAGAACAGATAATGGCTTGGAATTCTGTAACCATGAGTTTGATGCTTATTGCAAAGGTCTAGGCATATTAAGACATAAAACTGTTAGGCACACACCTCAACAGAATAGTGTTGCAGAGAGAATGAATAGGACTCTGTTTTTTTAACCTGATCGGTGCTAGGGAATTTTATTAACATAGAGTTCCAAAAAGCCCGGAACGTGGCGTATACATCAGAGTATTAAAAAAACCAATTCCTTTGGCGACATCACCGCTAAGGAGTAAGCAATATCTGGACAGACCCAGATAAAAAACAAAAGAGCTGATTCCACAAATCGGAATTTCGCTCAAAAAAAACAAAAGAAACAAAACAAACAATAAACAAAAGCTGTTAAACCAGATTATCATCTCTAGACATTATGGAAATCCTGTCAACCTCGAGATCATTGGGGCTGCAGAAATAAGGAAGGAAACGGCCTTCACTCCTGATACACTCACGAACAGATTGCGGGAGCTGCTGAATAGATAGAAAGGTCCGGCTGAGCAGACTCTTGTAAGCTAGCTGAATGGCAGCATTATTGATCATGGGAGGGATGCGCTTAATGCTTTTAATTTGATATCTATCCCTTAGCCTTTGCAGTTGCCAAGGGATGATGGATAGACCTTGACAAGAGCTCTGAATGTGAGCAATTCTAAAGTTCTCCTCCTGGCAAATCTCCAAAGCATAAGAAACAAAGAGATTAGCTCATTAATCATAGTAGATTTATCAATGATTATAGAAAAAGCAAAGGAGAAAGAGCCTGTGACATCCCTAACAACACCTGCACCTTTTATGTGATCTTGAACATCTATTAAAGCGAATTGAGGGTAAAAACCATCTTCATCAGGTTTTCAGTATCTCCACTTCCTTTTAAAGTAGGTAATCTATTAATGCTTCTGCCCAATATCATAGAAAGCCATCTAGTCTCTTTTCCATCCTTAGGATGAGCTGATATGCCAAACAAAAGCTTATCAAACCCACAGGGATATGTTATTCTGCAAGGATGTAGTTTTCCCATCATGAATCAGGTTGTTACGTTCATTCCAGATCCACCAGAGACCATAACAGGTTAAGCCGGCTTTTAAACAGTCCCTGAAATTCTTTTTATTGAAGTTGTTAAACAGAACCTGCTAAAGGAAGCTAGCGATCAGGGATACTCACAGGAGAAAACCTGAACTATCATACTCCAGAAAACCTGGGCCCAATTCCCTTTAAAAAATAGGTGGTTGAGAGATTCCACCTCTTTATGGCAGCACACACACCTGGATGTTATAGGAATCCCTATCCTTCGAATGTTTGAATCTGTTGAAGACCATTTAAAATAAGCTTCCACATAAATAGAGTAATCCTTGGAGGAATCCATTTCTGCCAAATGATTTTTGCCCAGCTTAGGCTGCTCATATCTAGTACCAAAAGATTGGAGGAACTGTTTAACTGAGAAAAATCCCAGAGTTAGTTCCTTTCCATCGCAGCTGTCTGGGGGAACTATTCCAAACAGTCTCACTGTAATAAACACTTGCCTCTCTTGGCAGGTCCATCAACAAATTGAAACGATGTACATCATATTTTTAAAACCTCCTTAACTGATTTACCAGAAGCATATAGGGGAACAGGGATGTCAAAATGCCAACAGAAATCTTCTGTAGCCATTTCACCACCACTCAAATCCCAGACTGAGTTTTCCTTCAGATGAATAATCACATGGCTGATTGAATTCCAAATAGCCGATCCTCGCCTGCCAATGACAAATCTTGAACGTGCATATTAGCCCACAGACTGCTCTGACTTAAAAACTCCATGCCAACTTACCTTGGAAAGCTAATTGACAATCTGATAAAGATCTAATCCCCAGACCCCCAACTTTTTGGCCTACTGGCCAGAGGGTACCTAATCCAGTGATGTCTTTTTGTCCCTCCATGATCCCAAAGAAAGTTAGCAATTAAACTCTCCATCTTTTCAGGACAATGATTGGGATAGGCAGAGTAGACATAACATGGATACTCATAGAGCTCATGACTGATTGGATAAGAGTCAACCTACCCCCCATTGATAAGAGATTCCTCATCCGTCCTCCAATTTTGCTTCTTAGCTTTTTGATTAGGGAATCAAAGTATATAATTTTCATCCTGCCATTGCATAAAGGAGCACCAAGATATGTAGTAGGCAAATTAGAGGCTACAAAATGAGTAGAAGCACAGATTGCCTCTCTAGACTCTCCTGAAGTATGTTTGGAGAAAAATATGTGACTTTTTCCTGGGTTAATAATCTGGCCAGTTACGTCACAAAATTTATTCAACAAATCCAGCAAAACAGTCATAGTCTGATAGCTATCTTTTTGTTGAAAATCAAAATGTCATCTGCATATAGGAGATGACTTACCTGAATAGCACCTCTGCTAGTGCTATAAGGCTTCATGTGACCCTCATTAATGGTAGATTTCATGCCTCGAGATAACCACTCCATAGCTAAGACAAAAAGGCTAGGGGACAAGGGGTCCCCTTGGCGAACACCACAAGAAGATTTAAAGAAACCGAAATTGTGCCCTTGCCAATTGATTGTATACCACATATTGGAGATGCATCTATATATTATATCACACCAGCTTTCACTAAATCCCACTTTCCTCAGAACCCGAATAATAAACGGCCAAGAAACCCTATCATAGGCTTTCGAATATCCAACTTTATAAAAGTATTTTTTGTGTTTACCTCCTCTGTTCAGATCATGCACCAGATCGTGAGCCAAAGCTAGGTTTGAATGAATTCATCTACCTTTAATAAAACCTGATTGCTCTTCCCGATGATCGCTGGGAGAATTTCTCCAAATATGCTATTGATGATTTTGCAAATTATTTTATGATTAACATTACAAAGGCTTATTGGTCTGAGATCAGATATGCTGCTAGCATTTTTCATCTTTGGTAAGAGGATAAGAGTTGTAGATGACCAGGAAGATGGTAGTTGTAGGCCCCTGAAGAAACCTTGTATGGCTGAGACTAAATTAGTTTTAATAATCTCCCAAAATTTAACATAAAACCGAGCAGAGAAACCATCTGGACTGGCGCACTATCTGGATTCATGTCACAGATTGTCTCCCTAATTATCTTTTCACAAGGGATACTGTAATCTTCAGATTAACCTCTTCGCTGATCTGGGGAGAAAAAAGGATAAATCCTCATCTGTAGGAGGAGTGTGATAGCCATTGAAGAGCTTTTGAAAGTGTTCTACAACCTCCATGCCAATATACTGAATATCATCGGATCTTGTTCCATCTGGTTTGAGAATAGATATCTGCATTTTACTTTCTTCTGGATTTAATGGCAGCATGGTAAAAAGCTGTTTTCTATCACCATCTGAATTCCATAAGATTCTTGCTTTATCTCTTGCCATGTTATCCATAACGGTTAAAACATCCTCAAGCTCTGTTTTATATTTAACTAGATTTCTGTGAACCTCATCATCCATGCTTCCTGAAGCTTAGCTTCCATCAATAATTTTGGAATTCAAATCCTTTTCTTTTTTTCTACATCCCCGAAGATTTCCCAATTCCATTTCTTAAGAAAAATCCTTAATCTTTAAGCTTTAGTCCAAAGTTGAACAGAGGATTTGTGTGTAAATTTCCTTTCCAATTATCCGCAACTGACTTGTAAAAACTAGGATGACTCTCCCAAACTTTTAAGTAGTGAAATCTTCCTTTAGGCCGAGTTTTTGAGTTCATTTCTACCATTAACGGACAGTGCGCCAGGTGTTTTACTTGTGTGTGAGAAGTTGAGCTAAGAAAAGCCCGTTTATTAGGATTCTATCCAATCTTTCCCAAATAATATCATTGATAGAGCATGTTTTGTAGCTATTTATGTCCTTTACACTATGCTTGTTTGTATATTTTCTCGTATAAATTACGCTTTTGGTGTAGTTTTGTATTTCAGGAGATTTTATGAGCTAAGGATGAATATGCGTTAAAAATAGATGTTTAGAAGCTTATTTCGCAGCAAGAAACAAAGAAGAAAGAATTGTAAAGGTCCGAGCAGAATGCAGGTGCGCACCAGTCGCTCACAAGTGAGTCGGTCGCGCACCAGTCGCTCACAAGCGAGTCGGTCACGCACCAGTCGGTCACGCACCAGTCGGTCGCGCGCAAGATAAGTTGCGTGCAAGCCAAGTCACGCACCACAGACGATGACGTCAGCAAACGCGGAGATGACGTCAGCAACGCGCAGAATATATTTTATGCGAGATTTTAGGGATAAACATGGAAATCAAAGATTATCTCTTTCCTATTTTGAACTTAGAAACCCTAGAAGCTTGCATATAAATACAAAGCTTGAGGATGTGCAAGAAACACCATACACCAGCCTCCGGGCCGTCCGGCCAAATCAAGCTAGAAGAGACGCACAAGGGCCAGAGCGAGTGACGAAGCGACGCGCAGCAAGGGACCGACGCGCAGATTGACAACCTACGCTGAGTTTTCTTTGTTTCACTATTGTTGTTTATTATACAGACTTTGAGATGTTCAATAAAAGCATGTCTAGCTAACTTGCTTTATCAGTTTAGACTTTGACTTGTGAACATTATGTTTTGAGGTTTTGTTCTTAATTTGCATGATAAGTTTAGTATTATTATTCCGAGCACAATTGCATGATAATTAGGTTAGACAATTAAGCGAAGCCTTGCACCGCAGACTTAGTTGTAGAATCTATTATCTATAGTTAAACTATCAGAAGTACGTGACTGTGAATGATAGGAGTGACACTAGAATAGGCAATAGCTACCTTGACCGGATTCGTTATTGACTAAACTAGATTGAGTAATAATATCATACAGACTTGACCGGAATGTATGTGTAGGTTATTAAGCTGTGACAGGACCTTAACCTACGTGAACATTATATCATGTATCTTTAGTAACCGATGATAAGCATATGTTCATAAGGATAAGTCTGAGCTGATAGCATCTCATAAATTGTTAAGCAACTTAGTAGTAGTGCGCTAGTGTAGTCACGCGTGTTTGTTTTCTGTTTTCTTACTCTACTTGCTCACTCACAAACCCCAGTTTTACTTTGTAGAAGAAAGTTAACTTCTCACCGTTCCCTGTGGATTCGACCCCAGCTTGCCAATACTATACTAGTAAGGAGAGTCGGGATAAATTTGCAGCACTCAACGACGTGCTCGTCAAATTTTGGCGCCGTTGCCGGGGAGCGGCTAGAGAAGTTTTCTTTTCTTTTCTTTTCTTTGTTATTTTTTTTGTTTTTCTTATATAAAATCCAAAAAAATTAGTTACGTTTAATCTCGCTGTTGTTTTTGCTTTTGCATGGAAGTTAGAGGTGAGAACAGCGTGATCGGTAGACGAATGGATAACACACCAGATGCGCCAGCGCGCAATGTCGAGAACTTGTTTGCTAGACTGAACCCCGCAGAATTGGATGCCATCAGAAGGGAGGTTCAGAGAGATTTTGAGCAAAGCATGGCTGATGCGGCATTGAGGAATAAGGTCCAGATTCAAAATAACGTTGATGCTCGCGTGCGCACCATATGTCGCGCGCGTTCCTACGCAACCGGTAGTTCGACGCACCATAAAAGAGATGTTTGCTGCTGAGAATGGTTCAGTTGGAGAGCGGATCAGAATTTCCAGAGACCGCGCGCTGACTGGCGCGCGCAACCTTACGCTCCAACTGGCGCGCGACCTTTTGCGCCAGCTGCTTCATACAACCCACTGCACAGATACGCTGAAGGACCAGCACAATACAATCAGCAACCAAGAAGTCTCTGGAGGACATAGTCGGAGCTGGCAGAAACCATACGCAAGAACGAAGAGCAAAACGACAAGCGTTTCACTCTCATTGAAAATCAGCTGACAGAGATCTCCGCTACCATAATCGAAATCATGGAGCACAGGAAAGCAAGAAGAATCTCTTCCCAAAACGAGGTCAATACAGAGATACTCAGGTCAGACAAGGAGACATCAAGTGCGCCAGCTGTCACACGCACACTGGAAAGCGCAACTGGAAGGCGCATTCAGAGGATTCAGCCGATTCAGATGAGGAGATTATTGAAGAGCACGCTGAATCAACACCACCAGACGAGAGGTACATTGGAGAGTTTAATGAATTAATTGTTGCTAATGAGCTTGTACCGTCTGATGCGCAGGAACTTGTGGTTGCGCTCAAGGAACCGATATACCACTCTGATTATGACTGCAAGGGCAAAGGAAAGACTCTGCCCATATTGTTAAAAGTGGTCTAAAATACGATCAAAGGTTTGCTCTAGACGAACCGTTGGAGCTGAACGAGCCAATCGCGCGCCAGTTGGTGCGCGAGTACACCATGGTTCGAGAGAAGCTCGTGAGCGAGTGCGAACGCGCACTTTGACTCGCGCGACATCAACAGATTTGAACCTTTTTATTCCAAACTTTTATTCTGGTTTTGATGTCACTAACTCCCAGTTAAGCACTGATTCTAATTATGCACTTGAATTTGCCATGCAGGAACAAAGCTGATAACAAAAAAGGGCAAAAATTCAAGTGTGGGGGAGAACACTGGTGCGCCGTAGTCTGCGCAAGGTAATGTCGAGCCAACGACGTTAAACAAAGGCACTTGTCGGGAGGTAACCCGTCACTTTACTTTACACGTTTTAGTTGCATTAGGATTTTTTTTTAGATAACTTAGTTTTTTGCATGCATACAATTTCCTCTTTATACTTTGAAACGTGAGGACACGTTTTTGTTTAAGTGTGGGGGGGAATCTAGTAGTTTAGTTAGGTTTTTTAGTTTTTTTTAGTTAGACTTGCTGAATGTGAAATTCAAAGGTAATTGTGCGCGAGAAACACTGGCTTGCGCGACCTGTGTGCGTACTCGCGCACACTGTGCTAATTTGTGCTTAATATGACATATTCTGATTTTTGTAATTTTTTTGAATTTTGTGTGTCTCTTGAGTGGAATAAAGAGGGATGTGGAGCTGATAGAAACGTCCTAGAGAAGCAGTCGACCGAACAGAAGCTTGAGGATCGGTTGTATGGTTATGAGTATTCGTGGAGGTTGGTACTTCGCGGTCAAAGGATAAAAGAGCAAGCTCAGTCACGCAGAAGCCGAAGGCAAAAACCCTAATGGCGTGACGAGACGGGAAAACAGACCGTCTTCGCTGAAGTTAGTCGCTCAGGAAGGGGCGCGCGGTTGCAAACGCGTGGCCTGACTTGTGCGCGACTGATCAGAAGCGAGAGCGGGGCGTGGTTCCATAGCTGCTATCCGAAGGCCATGATTGGAAACCGTTCTAGGGAAGAATTAAGATCCGGACCAGAAAAAGAAGTATTCAATTCAGAGTTAAAGCTCAAAAGGCCGAGACATTGAAAAGAAGAAAATTGTGCAACAAAAGAGTTATCATCTGTCCGTGAACAATAGTAAAGCGTCAAAGACGTAAGCTCAGAAACCCTAAGACGCGAATCAATCACGTATCAGAGAAAGCGAATACGAATACCATGCAAGCAAATCAAGAAGAATTCGGTGACCGGTGCTTAAAAGGACTATCTCCCAATCATCCGAATTGGTATACAT
Organism: Sedum album; assembly: GCA_006409495.1. Taxonomy (NCBI): domain Eukaryota; kingdom Viridiplantae; phylum Streptophyta; class Magnoliopsida; order Saxifragales; family Crassulaceae; genus Sedum; species Sedum album. Next base: position 50,557 of record QZGG01001829.1, read on the forward strand.
TCCACAAGAGAGGTAACACAAGTTTTGAATTAATGACTTAAATCAGTTTTGTGTTGTATAATCACAGGTGCGCAGGTTGTGAGAGTGGCGCAGACTGTGGCGCAGTAAGTCCAACATTCACGCGTACATTACACAAGAGATAAGCTTTAGCCAGCTTGTTCAGGGACGAACAAGAGTAAGTGTGGGGGATTTGATAGAGCATGTTTGTATGCTATTTTATGTCCTTTACACTATGCTTGTTTGTATATTTTCTCGTATAAGATTACGCTTTTGGTGTAGTTTTGTATTTCAGGAGATTTTATGAGCTAAGGATGAATATGCGTTAAAAATAGATGTTTAGAAGCTTATTTCGCAGCAAGAAACAAAGAAGAAAGAATTGTAAAGGTCCGAGCAGAATGCAGGTGCGCACCAGTCGCTCACAAGTGAGTCGGTCGCGCACCAGTCGCGCACAAGTGAGTCGGTCGCGCACCAGTCGCTCACAAGTGAGTCGGTCACGCACCAGTCGGTCGCGCGCAAGATAAGTTGCGTGCAAGCCAAGTCACGCACCACAGATGATGACGTCAGCAAACGCAGATGACGTCAGCAACGCGCAGAATATATTTTATGCGAGATTTTAGGGATAAACATGGAAATCAAAGATTATCTCTTTCCTATTTTGAACTTAGAAACCCTAGAAGCTTGCATATAAATACAAAGCTTGAGGATGTGCAAGAAACACCATACACCAGCCTCCGGGCCGTCCGGCCAAATCAAGCTAGAAGAGACGCACAAGGGCCAGAGCGAGTGACGAAGCGACGCGCAGCAAGGGACCGACGCGCAGATTGACAACCTACGCTGAGTTTTCTTTGTTTCACTATTGTTGTTTATTATACAGACTTTGAGATGTTCAATAAAAGCATGTCTAGCTAACTTGCTTTATCAGTTTAGACTTTGACTTGTGAACATTATGTTTTGAGGTTTTGTTCTTAAATTGCATGATTAAGTTTAGTATTATTATTCCGAACTCAATTGCATGATAATTAGGTTAGACAATTAAGCGAAGCCTTGCACCGCAGACTTAGTTGTAGAATCTATTATCTATAGTTAAACTATCAGAAGTACGTGACTGTGAATGATAGGAGTAACACTAGAATAGGCAATAGCTACCTTGACCGGATTCGTTATTGACTAGACTAGATTGAGTAATAATATCATACAGACTTTGACCGGAATGTATGTGTAGGTTATTAAGCTGTGACAGGACCTTAACCTACGTGAACATTATATCATGTATCTTTAGTAACCGATGATAAGCATATGTTCATAAGGATAAGTCTGAGCTGATAGCATCTCATAAATTGTTAAGCAACTTAGTAGTAGTGCGCTAGTGTAGTCACGGCATGTTTTGTTTTCTGTTTTCTTACTCTACTTGCTCACTCACAAACCCAGTTTTACTTTGTAGAAGAAAGTTAACTTCTCACCGTTCCCTGTGGATTCGACCCCAGCTTGCCAATACTATACTAGTAGGAGAGTCGGGATAAATTTGTAGCACTCAACCACGTGCTCGTCAATCATCCCTTGCCTATTAATTGCACCACGTAAATTTATCACCAATGTAACCAGCATCACTTAGTCCTGAGCTCATGATAGCAGTATTGAAGTCCATCATAGCATTGATATCAGGAGGATGTTTACCCTTTTCTCGCTATGCTTACTGATAACATTAAAATCACCTCCGACTAACCATGGCAATGTGTTTGAATTGAATGGCTATTAACTCTTCCCATAGAGCAATTCTTTCACTTCTCCTGCACATAGCATAGACAAAAGAGCAAAGAATGCACATACCGGTATCTCTATTCATAATCTTTGCAGGTAACTAGTTGGGTTTCCAATTGAAATTATCAACCAGTAAATTATCTCTCCACATAATCCAATTGAATAGGACTCTGTTAGATAAGGTGAGAGGCTTGATGTTCACTTCTGGTGTGCCTAAATCTTTCTGGGGTGAAGCACTGTATACTGCCCATATCTAGTAAACCTCAGTCCCAATAGAACCTTAGAATTTAAGTGTCCTATGGAGGTTTGGTTAGGAAGAAAGCCAGATATATCTCATCTTAGAATATTTGGATGTGCTGCCTATGCTCACACTAAGGATGGTAAATT